>JAUBOC010014286.1:0-10343 GCA_032275365.1 Anablepsoides cearensis | reverse complement strand
TATTTTGTTGTTCATTGTGTAATGGTTGTTTGGAGGTGTTCATACACTGTGTTAAAGTTGAGTTGTTTGAAGGCAAATTATGTTTTTGTTCCATATTTTCTACAGTCATTAGTATAGAGGGCAAACAGGAAGGGAGTGTGTTTTTGCTGTAATGTTGTTCATACAGATGCTTAACCCTCTGAGGTCTGGGGTCTAAATGGCCGTTTTTGACCAATTGTGAATTTACCCTTATAATTCCACCTTTAATAGTTTAGCATAAAAATAATGCTTATTTTAAGTTTTCTTTTACAATGAATAAATGTTTAGTTACTATCTGTACTTTTTTGGCATTTATTGTTCTGTCTGTTAAGTAATAGCAATTCAAAAACTGAAAATTATTTGTTAGAACTAATTTTACTGTCATAAAGGTTGTTTTTGTGCTGTAAGGTGTCTGTTGTTATGGAACAAAGCAATTTTTCTTTTGTATTAGATGGTTCAATGTTTGCTTCTCTTACGTAAAATAGAAAACAATAAAACTGAAGCTGCATTAACATTTCAGAGATTTCAACTAACTGGTATGGTTGCCACTACTATTTTTTCTCCACTGTGCCTCGTGTTATAATAGTCTCTGCCAAGATCCAGCCCTGTTGCCTTTCCATTTAGTCTTTTATTGGCCCTTAATTAGAAGTCACAAATACAATAACACTGGATAATGAGACATCCCTTCAAGAAGCCTATACTCCATTTATGGTTGCCAGATATATTAAGAAAAACAGACACAAACAGGGTTTACTGGAGTTCCAATATGCCATATCCCCAGAGAGATATAGCTATTTTAGCTTTTTCTGTTTTTTGAGGATGATTGTCAACTATATATGTAATACTAAAATACTATTTAATAAAAAAATATATACATTTATTGGTATTGTTTATTTGTTTATTGTAAGCCCAGCTTTAAACCCTTTATTTGAAGCAGCTGTGGGGGCGGTGGTGGAGTGGTTAGCGGAGTCGTCCTGGAACCGGAAGGTTGCCAGTTTGATACCCCGTCCAGCAGTTTCAGTCGTTGTGTCCTTGGGTGAAACACTTCACTTGCCTACTGATGGTCAGCCTCACCTCTGTCAGTGCGCCTCAGGGCAGCTGTGGTTGTAGCTTACTGTCATCAGTGTGTGAATGTGTGTGTGTGTGCATGGATGAATGTTTGAAGTGTAAAGCGCCTTGGGGGCTGCGTAGACTTGATATAAGTTCAAGGCATTTACCTTTATCAAGCATGCCCGTAAAAATATATCTCCTCTTGTTGGGCATTAGCATCTTTCTCTCCTTCAATATTACACCTAAGAAAAACTGGGACCTCTTTTACTTTTAAAAAGTATTCTCCATCCAAACGGCTGGACTCTTTTCACCTACTTCCACATAAGAAATTATCAAGTGATTGGTCAGAAGTTCCTGGGTGTGTGTCTGTTTATGCTGAAGGTAATCGGACGCTGCATTTTGCTTCCAAAATCTGATCGTTTTACCCGGAAGCAGATGTTTATAAAGCCAGTCAAAAGGCCAAAAACGCATGGATGGAGACAGAAAAGACTTTGTGCACAGAGGAATCTGTCTGCCAAAAACTGCAAAGGTTTGTGCAAAAATGATTGTCGAAAAACCAAGTGATAATAATGTGAGTATAATGTATATAATCTTCAGCTTCAGACTGAGTATCCTGGGCCGTTTAGCATTAATGCACAAAGTGTGGGAGTGAGGACGAGTAGCATCGACAAAATGTATTTAAAAATATTGTCATCAACGCATGCATTTGACTCGTCACACATGTAATCAGTTACACACAAGTGGAGCAGCGAGCAGCTATACGTGTCCAAAGATCAGTTGGGAATTAGATGTCTTGCTCAAGGACATGAGGGCATGGCAGGGAATTGAACCTGCGACTTTCTAATCCCAAGTCAGCTATCCTACCTCTGCCTTATTAAAGCCGCTTCACTGGTTTCATTGTTTCCATTGGTGTGTCGTAAGTGTCTGAGTCTATTTATGGTTCAGTATCTCCAATCAATCTAACATGTGTGTCTTTATTGTGAGGCAGGAAGTCAGACTACCTGGAGGTCGAAACAAAAACACAGGCTTTATGTGACATGACCTTCTTTTTGCACGGCTACAAAGCAAACCCCTACACCACCGTGTAGTTTTTCATTCTGAACATGTAGATCGTTAATTAGGTTGATGTTCTATAGTCGTTCAGTCCTGTTTCATATTACAATCTGTAACAAGGTTACTTATAATTTAAATCTAACTCAATTTATGAATAAAACAGAACAGCTCCGAAGAATCAGTTTCCAATCAGTTTTTTTTAACAATTAGTGGTTTCATCACACATAATTATCCAACATACTGTATTTGCACTCTATGTGTGCAATTCAAAGCCCATAACATCAAATTTAGTTTGGTATAGCTAATGATTCAAGACAGGACTGATGTGAGAAACACCTACAGAGCATCACCTGAAGGTTTGACAGGAGAAACTAAAAAAAACACTATAAAACTACAAAAGAGAACCAAAACATTTATAAATAAATAACATGAATGGAACAATGCAAACAAGCCCAACATACCTAGAATAATTATACAAAACCAATAAATAAAGCATCAACCATAGCAGGTTTTAACCATTAAGGGTTTGGGTTCTCACCAACACTCGCAGCTTTCATTCAATTTTTATTAAAATTTTGACAAGTTGGCCACCTCCTCTGCAACTGGAAATCAACTGTAGCCCCATCTAGCACGAAGTGGATTAATGAGGTCATGTCATTTTTAAAAGTGGAGAAAATTAGATATATAAAAAATGGAAATTTGCAAAAATTCTTAACAAAATGGCAACCATTCATGGAGCTTTTTGCTTTAATGTAGTCCCCTCTACGCACCCAGCCCCACCCCTTTTTTAATGTGTATACATGTATATAGTTTTATATGTAAATATATATTTTTTCTATGTTTTGTTTTGTTTTGTTTTCCTTTTCTTTATTTTGGAAATGTTCTGTATGTGACCTTTTTTTCTCAAAAAACATACTCTTGAAGTTAATAGTATTAAAAAATTGTTTATGCACTCTGTGATATGTAACCATCTTTGTTGTTTTGTAAGCAAAATATCAAAAAAAAAGATGTAAACAAAAAAAATTTGACAAGTTGAAACCCTTCAAGTGATTCCTCCAAGCTTCTCAAGGGTCAGTTTTAGAAAAATAGATGGATATAGTGACTATTGCTTTCTAAATACACATGCAAGAAAACAATTTTATTAAAGAAGCCCAATCAACCATTTGATGACACCAAGTACAGGACAGGGCGGGGCTAAGTGATAGACAGGGTATTTAGGCACACTGGGTTTTATTCTTTGTTTCTAATCATATTATCAAGTCTGTCAGCAACACTCTTGACACCTGTATTAATTAAAAAAATCACAAATGCATAAAATTTAGATGGAAAACATTTAACTTTGAACAGGAGTAAAATGTGGCAGGAAGTGCACTATGGTTGTATTGTTTGAGATCTCCAATCAGACGTCTTTGTTGGTCTGGATCGCCCCACCTCCTTCTGTTATTTAAGTATCTGGTGTCTCAAAGAAGACAGTGTCAACATGACTCTGTTATGGATTACACTGTTCCTGTTTCACCGAGGACGTAAGTACCTTTTACATGGGCTGGAAAAGTAACTTTATGTCAGTTAAGAAACTGAGTGGCTGTTTGCTTACACATTGTTTTTCCATTGTTGTTGTCAACAGAGTCTTTGGTTCCGGTGGTCACAGTCAAACTTGGTGAACCTGCGACCTTTACATGTGTTTTTAAGAACACATTTAAAAGCACCACATGGCTGCACTGGTACAAGCAGAGTGCTGGAAATACTTTGGAAGTCGTTTTTATGCAGCGACAAAGCGTACCACCAAAATACGGACCAGGATTCTCTGCTGAAACAATCAGCTCAGCAAAAAGTGACAACATCAGCAACCTGACAATTCTGAGAACAACTGAGGAAGATGAAGGATTCTATCACTGTGGCTACCTGGACTGGACCGAATCTACGTGGAGTGGAACTTACTTGTCAGTTAAAGGTAATTATTTTGTAGATTATTCCAGAATTTTGAAATCCATATAAATACAAACTAAAACTTCAGAGGAGCTCTTGGGTAGAGCAGAGAAAAGTCTTTGTAACAAAATGCTGCTGCTTCATCTCCTTTATCAATATGAAATTTGTGAGCTTTAGATGTGCTTGATCAATTCTTCTAATGTTGTTTCCAAATTTCAAAATGTATAAAATTATTGCAAAATGAAGTGCACAATAGAAGAACAGATATTCTGCAGTAGCAGAATAAAAGTCTAGTTGTTTTGTTTTTTTTATCTTTTTTTTTTATTCATAATAAAAGTTTTTTTTCCTTACTTGCAACTAGCAAAACACAATATTACTTTTCCTCTTTTGTTCTCGGCATATTTTCTTTTGTTAAAATATATAAAAAATTATTTTGTTCTTTCTAAATTTATGAACATGTTAATTATTAAGATCATAAGCATTCGAAAGACAATTACAAACAAATTTCATTTGTTTTAGAATGTAACAGATATTTGTAGGAACATTTTCCCTCCTGTGTTTATTATTTAAATATTGTTCATGCTGTTTTTTTCAAAGAACAGAAGCCTTTGCTAATATGAAAGCTTGAAAAAATTTAGTTTAAAAGAAAAGTTAACAAAGATTAAAATGTTTTGGTAGCAATTTTTATATGAACATTTTAATGAAGTTTCATTAATTATAAAAATATATTTCTTTACAGAGCTCTCTGTAAAGAAACCTTAGACTGATGTAATAAATCTGTTAATTTGTGAGGTACTAGTTAATTGAAGATTTGCTATTTTGAGCAGTTAAAGATAGTAAAAAAATGTGCAAATTCAGTGAGTTAAATGAGCTTAGAGAAATAATTGTACATCCAGTAAAAATGGCTAAAACATTTAAAATGATCTTTCTAATATTTTAAAATACTTGTTTTGTGTAATACAAAAAATGTTTTTTGTTAAATTTGCATTAAAATTATTGTTATTATTGTTATTATTATTATTATTATTATTATTATTATTATTATTATTATTATTACAGGAGAAACTGAGAGGACATTAAATTACACTGTTGTTCAGAGGCCAACAGATCCAGGCCGTACAGCAGACTCACGGACTCTGCAGTGTTCAGTTCTCTCTGATTCTGAGGATGAGACGTGTTCAGAAGATCTCAGTGTGTTCTGGTTCAGAGCCATGTCAGAAAACACTTATCCAGATTTCATGTACACTGATGGAAACAGACCAGAGAATTGTGAAAAGACATCTGACCCTGAGAGGAGATGCAGATATAAGTTCTCCAAGAACATCGGCCCCTCTGATTCTGGGACTTATTACTGTGCCGTGGCCACATGTGGACAGATCTTACTTGAAAAGCAAATAAAACTGCAAACAAGTATGTTTTTGTTTTTATTTTTTTTTTCATCATTAAATCATATTTTTTCTAGAAGCAAAAACACTATTCTTTTGTTTTTCATTTTTAATTTCTAGATGACACACAAGATTCTCAAGAAACTGATCTGGTGGTCATAATCTGCTTGGTCCTTTCCATGGTTGTGAATATTATTTTCATCTGTTACCAAATTCAAAGATCAATGTGTAAACAACCCAAAGGTAAGTGTTGCTGACCGAATAAAAAAAGAGACAATATGCTTTTATTTTAAACTTATTAGCAACACATTAGGGAACAATGTGTCTTTTTTGTTCTTTAGAAACCTCCTCTTCCCATGAAAGACAAACCAATTTGAGCCAACCAGAGGATTATGTAAGTAATAATACCAAATCACCTAAATGTTTCTTTTTTAAACCATCAACAATACAACTGAAAAAAACATGTTAAAAAAACAACAACTTACATTTTTCTGCACAGACTGAAGACAGGCAGGATTTGAACTATGCTGCGTTACATTTCTCTCATGGAACAACACGGAGAGGAAAAGAGCAAACTGAGTTGAAGACAGAAGAAAGTGTTTATTCACAAGTTAACAGATCAGCTTGAACAGTGTTACTGTAGAGCTCCTACAGTGGGAATCATTTCTTAATAATTTACTTGTGGGTTTTGTTTTAAACTTTAATAATAGAGATGTAAAAATAAAAAGAAAACATGCCCAACTCAATATGTTTCATATGGAATTGATTTATATGGAATGTAAATTTTTTTTAATACATATAATTAGTGTTATTGACTTACTGACTCATTTTTACCTAGAATCACATTGAGTTTACCTTCCTATATGCTGAAGTCTTACATAATGAACCCAAACTTAATTTACAAATGAATGCACAAGTACAGATACATTTTAAACTTGATGGGGAGGAGCAGCAGCTCTACTCTGAGTCTCTCCTCATAACTAAACTTCTGCTGAGCTGCTCTTAGGAGAAAACTCATTTCTGAAATGAAAATATAAAAAAACTCATATTTTCTGTTGGAAAATATGAGTTTTGCCTTGAAGCTCTATTCCTCCTCAGTACATCAGTAAAACAGAACATAATACTGCATGTTTGTTGATCTCATGCACCATTCTTCCACCACTTGTGAACATAACCCTCAGATACTTCAACTTATAATGCTTGAACTCCTCCACTTGAAGCAGAAACCTCATTCCTAACCTGGAGAGGGCAGTCCATCCTTTTCTGACTGAGGACTGTGGCCTCAGATTTGGAGATATTCATGTCAGTTGTATTAAAATGACTTACTTAAGCAAATTAAAACTAACTGATCGGTTCTAAAGATCATAGTTGGGGGTACGATGCATCCTACAACTAACCTAATGTTTGTAGCTCATCATGTTGCTCTAAGAAAAGGTCAGTCAATACTTAACATGGACTTGCTAGAGGTCAATATTTATTAAAGTTAAAGGTTCTAACAATTTAACTAGTGCTACAAGAATTTTTAACAAAACTGTGCTGCTGTATCTACTCTGAACTACAAAACTAATGACTTGCCTGGTAAATGTCCAATAGGTGTGTTTCTTTGAATGCTTTACCTAACCTCCCTGTAAGTGACTAAATAAGCAGGGTCATTTGTATCATGGTCACATGCTCTGGTAATCTGTGAATTTTGCAACATGGAGTCAAAATGTTATTTAAAAAAAGACAAAAAAATGAGAATCTATCTGAAGAATTCAGTGACTTTAGTACTGAACTTCAACTAGTCTGAATAATTCAAGTTTTATCATTTTGAAATCTGATTATTAAGTTCCAATCAGTCCAGCGCCTGTTCACAAAATAAGCAAGAATTCGGATGTTCTGGTGAAGCCTGGGGGTAAAAACATGTTAATATGTTAAGATTTATTTTCTGCACTCCACACATTTGTGCTACATCTGTTTATGACACTGCCTTAACAAAACAACTTTCAACAGTTAAAAAAGACTAATTCTAGCCTCGCCATATTTCAAAAATGCAAAAAATTAAAAAATTAAAAAATACAGTCACAGATTTCATAAAGATCAGATGTTTTCTGTGGCAGGAAGTAGGTTCTGAGGTAACCAATCAGATGCGATTGATGTCTGGATCCTCACACTTCCCCTGTTACTTAAGAATCTGGTGTGTCAATGAAGGCAGTGTGAAGATGACTCTGTTATGGGTGACACTGTTTCTGCTTCATCCAGGATGTAAGTATCATTGACTGAAATGTGACATTTTAACAGCTGACTGAAAGATTTATGGTTGTTTGTTTTGATCTGACGTGATTTCATTGTGTTTTTTATTCAATCGTTTGAGGTTTCACTTTTATTTGTTGTTATTTATTGCAGATGCTTTGGTTCCAGTGATCACTGTTCCTCTTGGTGAACCCGTGACTCTGACCTGTGCTGTTTTAGAGAAGTTTCAGAGCATCACATGGCTTCACTGGTACAAGCAGACTACAGGAGATACTCTGAAATTAGTGTTTATGCATCAAAAAAGCATAACCCCCAACTTTGAACCAGAGTTTCCTGCTTCAAGATTTAGTGCAAAAAGTGATGAAAAAACAAGCGAGCTAACAATTCTGAGGACAGTTCAACAGGATGAAGGAATGTATCACTGCGCTCACATGGACTGGACTAAATCTACATGGAGTGGGATGTATTTGTCAATAAAAGGTAATTATGAGGTCTAATTATCTCCCGTAGGAGGAAAGGCAGATTTGGTGGTTGCTAACTATTGAAACATTTTATGAATGTATTTTTCTATGGCTTCTCTTCTCTCACAATTGTACAAAAAAGGTTCACATTTCGAGCGCTACTACAGTTTATCTTATGCAAATCACTTGATTTTTTAAATAAAATCACATTTACAGAATAAACAATAAAATTTTAAATCAATATAATGACATAATGACAGCTGACAACTTTCATCCTCTTCAATTTTAATGTCTAAGTTTATTACAGTATCATTCCTTTCATGATATCAAATCCAAACAATAAAAAAATATACATTTTAAATGATCACAATACAATTTCACGGTAAAAAGGAACAAGGATGAAATCATTTGCCAAGTCTTTGACTTCTAAACCAAAGGTTGAAAGGGACTTTTTTTACACACCAATTTTGCCTAATTCACCTGTTTCTTTATCAAACTACAGCAACATATACAATGGTCTTTATAAAGTATAATTAGATCATTACAGTGTTTTTTAAACTTTCCTAAACAGTGTTCCTTCAAATTGCACTGTGACCCTAAACAAAATACAGAAGGTAAAGAAGTTGAATGAGTGAACTCTAAACTTTGCAAAAACAAAATAAAAAGAACAAATCAAAAAAAATCTACTCAAAAATAATATGACTGAACTTTAAAACATCTTGGTCACACACTAAGTAGTCTTCACCATGGTTTCTCAAATTGGGGTCCACACGTTGTAGCTTGGGGGTTCCGAAACATTTTGATAAATTGTTCATTTGTTATATCATTATAAAAACTGCATAAAAAGGGAAACAATGCACCATAAAAGCAAACATACATATTACCAATGGTTTACACAACTTTTCAGAATATGTGAAATAGATCTATATTTCATTATTATTGTTGTTTTTGTTGATGTTCTTGTTGATTTCATTATTATAGGAGACACTGAGAGGACACTAAACTACAGTGTTGTTCAGCGGTTGACAGTATCAGATCCAGCAGACCCAGGGACTCTGCAGTGTTCGGTTCTCTCTGATTCTGAGGACCAGACGTGTTCAGAAGATCCCAGTGTGTTCTGGTTCAAAGCCAGTTCAAATAACTCTCATCCAGATATCATGTACACTGATGGAAGCAGACATGAGAGTTGTGAAAATTCATCTGACCCTCAGAGGAGATGCAGATATAAGTTCTCCAAGAAGATCAACTCCTCTGATTCTGGGACTTATTACTGTGCCGTGGCCACATGTGGACACATATTTATAGGAAGTGGAACCAACCTTGAAGGAGGTAAATTTAACTGGAACTACAAAGTTTGCCAATGTTGCTTTTACAGCAGTAAAAACATTTATTCTCTTTCTTTTCTAGATAAAACATCACAACACAAATATTGGCAAATAATTGTCATAATTATCTGCTTGGTCTTTTCTGTGATTATAAATATTGTTTTCCTCTGCCACCATAAAAAAACATCATGTAAACAATTAAAAGGTAAGCACTGTTCCAGTTTTTCATTTTTTCAGAAAGACCGTCTTTAAACAATACTACATAAATGGAACAAAATAAAGAACATATAGATTATATCTCATGAGAATGAGTCAGTTAGAACAATTTGAGTATCCAGATGACTCTTTTCTTTGTACAGAAAGCTCCAGTTCACAAGAGAGACAAAATAACTTAAGCCAACCAGAAGAAATTGTAAGTAAAGGTACTAAATCATCTACTTTGTTTTTGTTTGGTTTGTTTTAGATATTTGACAGTACAGCTGGATGTAACTATTTCACCCTAAAATGAAAATGTAATTTTCTGCAGACTGAAAATGCACCAGATCTCAGTTACGCTGCTTTGCATTTCTCCGACGGAAAATCCCAAAAAGGAACAAACCAACTGACGTCAGGAGAATGTGTGTATTCACGAGTTAAAAGACCAACATGAATGTGTGTCACATGTGGGCTGATATGATGGAAGAATCAAGAGAAAAGTGTAAAAAACAAAACAAATAAAAAAAGCAAAACAAATGTAGGGGTCACCTCGAGGGGGAATAAACAGTTCCACCTGTCTTTGACCCTGGTCCCAGAAGACCTCCTTCAAAAGAGACTTTTTTTTCTTTAATCAAGATAATAAACAAAATAATAATGTTCTTTATATTTTTGATTTATATTTCCTTTTAACTAAAAGT
>JAUBOC010014279.1:0-10344 GCA_032275365.1 Anablepsoides cearensis | reverse complement strand
TGACGTGAAAATCGTAACCGCGCTGTACTCGCTTCTACCCGGCTAGAACCACCGGAGAGGAGGTTCTAAAATAGCGCGGCTGTGGGCGGGTGTGCGCGCTTGGAACCTAATGGAGACGCACGGGGCCGAGACCGAGCAGAGCAGAGCCGCGTACAAGCACCTCCATGGAGATGGGGCTTTAGTAAAACAGCCACCTTTACCTTGACGATGACCGTGTCACGATCCAGGTAGTAGGGAGGTCAAACAGGGGCAAGGAACCGTTACAGCCTCTTGCTCGCCTAGACTCTCCAAGACACAATTTACCCTTTCAGCGCCAGCTCGGTCCACGTCAGTCGTAACGAGGTGGTCAGGCTCACTGGATCTCGTTTCCAAAATAAAACTGGCTTCCCACAGGAAGTCAAGACAAAATTGCTTTGTGAGCTCTTAAAGCTCTTGGTGGACTCACACTGAGTGGGGGTGTGCCGGCCGTGAAGTTCCCCGTTGGCAATAAAGGGTAGAACTGACACGACATAAGCTCTGGTTCTCCGTTTGGAGAATCCAGCTCTGTGTGTGTCCGTCTCCTGACTTCTGACTGAACCTGTTAGTTACTAAAGAACAAGGTTTTCTAAGTTCTGCCTTCAGAGGTTAGATTAGAAAACAGGGCAATAAGGAAAGTGTTAGAAGTTGCCAAGACGTCAACTTATCTTTAAACACACATTATCGTAATCTGTGTAGTTCAGAAACAAAACATGACCTGTTTAGGTATTATCTGATAAGAACTCTTTAAAAATAATGACTGAAAGAATGAATTACTTCAAACTCAAAACATATGATTCAGACAAATAAAATATTCATGTTTCATCAACTTAAACCATAAGAATTAGTTTAGCTAAAAAAGATAAAACACATAAAAATCCATAATAAAGCTGAATCATACTGAGGGAGAAAAGAGATGTCTTCTTTTCTCCTGTAACTTAATAAAAAAATGCTTCATGATTATCAAAATTTGAGAGAAAAATAAATCCAATAAAAAGAAGATTATTCTGTTTATTATCTGATTAAGAAAAAGAGAATGTCCATTTAACAAGTTAAGGCAACCTGTGGTGGCCTAAATTCCATCTTAAGTGAAACAGAAGTCTGTCTCTTTAGAGGGCCCATCAGAGGCCTGGGGTCAAAGACAGTTTCCTTGATTATTCCACTCGAGGTGACCGCTACAAATCTAAGTTAAAGAATCTTGAATCTCGAATAGAAAACCATGTAAAAAGATATTACAAAAATATTTTTTTGAAAAAGTGTTTATTTGCTTTTTATTTTGAAATCACACAAAAAACCTTATTAGACTGAGAAAATTTGTTTCTGAAGCAAAAATTGTTTCAGAATCGATTCGTGACCCCAAAAAATCGGAATCGAATCAAATCGCCAGACACAGAGATTCGCACCCCTCGTAAACCCTTAGTGAACGACTGGTGGAGCCTCCTGTACATGAGAGCTTCAACTCTGGGGAAGTTACTCAAATGTTCTACACCAGTGGTGTAGGTCATCAATTTATAGAAGAGGCTCTTAAGGCTTGGCTGTCCATGATACTTGAAGCACCTGACAAGTACTGGGTTGTCTGAAGGACAATCATCTGTTGTTGCAGATGCAAAAACTTGGGTGTGGGATAAATTTGAAGGGACTGTAGAAAGAGTTTTTATTGACCATAGGGAGATTCTGGCAAATTGTTCAGCGACACAGAGAGGGAAAGCAGGCCGTGTCCCAGGCTGTATTTGTCTTGGGTGAGAAACTGCTGATCCAGATTGGGAGATAGTGTTGGAGAGTATTTAATGTTGAAACATATGTCTTTCATGTTTGTTTTTCAGAACCTGAGCCTGACCATGACTGGGCCTTGATGAAACTAATGAATCACTTTCCAAACTGCAACAAAAGCTTCCTGGAGGACATTCTTCACCAGTGTGACAGCAGCTATGACCAGGCCTACGCACTACTCATCAGCACACTCAGTTGAATGTTATCTTTAATTTAATCTGGAATGCTTTCTTTTACTAAAGGGGCAATATTATATGTTTCTCAGGCATCTATTTAAATTCTATATCAGAATAAAGTCACCTTTAGGTGTTATTAAAATGCTGTTTTATGTTTAAATAGAAAATGAACTTGTCTTCTCATCACTTCCTTTTCTAAATACCTTGAAATTGACCTCTGTCTCTTTAAGAACCTCCTTCCGCTTCTGTCCCGCTCATTTCCGCACGTCATCACTGCCGCTTGGAGACACAGGCCAGAGGAGTAGCTGGTCCCAAAAGGCGGTTCTAGTCCCAACCGGTTGCTTTTGCTCCTCAGCATGGCTGCCTAAAAAACCTGCAGGATTTCTCAAACATGCATGAATGAGTCGAAGCAAAACTCTGGGCATGTTTTGGATGAGAGGATAACATAACATGATATAAAACTCAAAAGAGTTGTTTTTACATAATATAGCCCCTTTATTTAATAATTAATTGAGAAATTAAATCAAACATAAAAGAAAATATTTGAATAGACAGAAAAAGTGTGGTGTTTGGTAATAAAAAACAGAAACTTGTCAGAATGTGCATCTTGGATCTGCTTTTCAATAATATGCAAATCACTGTGTTGGTATCTTGTACATATCTGTATGGTGACACACGTTGGGCTTTTGCCCTGACTTGCAGTTGATTATAGTTAAATAAAGATTTGGTTAAAGGTCATCGTTTGTGTGTGATCTTTAGATATTAGGAGCTCTTAATGAAATCAGTGTGCAAAAAAGCATTACCGACAAACAGCTTTTTTGTTGTTTACCTGTTAAAATGCTATGCAACATGTTTGTTGCAATATGGAGGTGATCAACATCTCATTGACTGCTTTAGTCTTGCTGGTTTCCTCCTACCAACTAGTGCACCTTGTTACATGTTATTTAAAAAAATTGAGTTGTGTTTCATTTCATTATAATGTGAAACATCTTGATTTAGTTCTTCAACATACGTGTAAAACAACATAAATTTACCATTTTCTGGATTAAATTATGAAGCTGTAAATTATTATTTCCACCTAGATTTTCAAGAGACATGTTTATCAGTAGAAGAAATGAACAATATTTGTGTACAACACATTGTGTTGACACATATCATCCCTTCTTTTTGCATACAGATTTACTACAAATTCATAAGAAAAAAATTGATGCATAGACAGAACGGGTGTAATTAAAAAAATGTGTTGAAGAATAATGTTCCAGTACAGTACTTATGGATTACATAGTATGCATGACACTCGCGGGGAAACATTTCAGGTAATTCAAGATTACTTATAGTGTAACATCTATGTTTAATACAGTGTGACATATAGGTCAAGTAGAGGTTACCCATCTGTCTGATTTCTTCCTTCTATCTCTGGGGTTGGGTCGTGGGGGCAGTAGCCTAAACAGACAGACCCAGACTTCCCTCTCCCCAGCCACTTGGGCTAGCTTGTCTGCGGGAATCCCTTCACATTTTGGCTCAGCTTTCGCTTCACCATGACAGATCAGCACGGCGCCCGCATCACTGCAGACGAAGCACTAATCCGCCTATCGATATACCACTCCATTCTTCCCTCATTTGTGAACAAGACCCTGAGATACTTAAATTTCTCCACTTGGGGCAGGACCTCAACCCCAACCCAGAGAAGGCACCACCTCCTTTTCCGCCTCGAAATTGGATGCACTGATCCTCATCCTGGCAGTCTGAGCCTATGCCTGGGTACTTTTTTTTGTAAATCCTGACAGCCATATGGAAACACTAGCATCAAGCATGCCAAAACAATTTTTTTAAAGTGATTAGCAAGAATTAAATGGTGCAAGGTCTAATTATGGAGTCCCTTTTTTTTGAATTTTATTTTTATTTCAGGTTTGTATTTATTTTTTTAGATATGGTCTTAAACTTTTGGGCAGCTGTGGCAAAGTGGTTAGGGGAGTCGTCCTGGAACTGGAAGGTTGCCGGTTCGATCCCCCATTCAGCTGTCTCAGTTGGTGTGTCATTGGGCAAGACACTTCATCCCTAATGCCTCTGATGTGTGTCCCATCAGTACATGAATGTGATTGGCATTGTAGTCTCCATAGACGATTGTACATGTTAGCTTTGTAGAGACGTAACAGAGTGCTGTGTGTATGGGTAAATGAATAAATTCAGGTCAAACAGCATTCTGCTGATTGGTTGAGGCAGACAATTGGCTGCTGCTGCAAACAAGCTCATTCATAAAGATGTAGAGAAGAACAGATCCTTGCTGGAAAACATACTCCAAGGTATGGTTTTCAGCCTCCTCAGTCTCCTAGCTTGAGTTAAACTTTGAGACTTTTGCCTCCTCAGAAAGTCCTTGGATGTTCTCCCGGTCTTCAATTCTGCTCAGCCTGCCTAGTCTGCCTGCCTAACCCCTGCCTAACCCCCTCACTAGCCATGTTTCCATCAATGTTTTTCATGCGCATTTTGAAGTATCACATTAGAAAAGGTGAATGGAAACAGCACAATTCAAAAACACTTCCTTTATTATGCAAAAAGGTTAATATGCTCGCTTGAGGTCGTTTTTGGGTTTTTGATATAGTTCGCAGAAGGGGAGATGGAAACACATTTGCTGAATAAGTTCTGATGTTGTGAACATTTACCTCACATGATCAATCAGCTGTTCCTGCTGTCCAGTACGGGTGTTACACCAGCTGCGGCTGCAGCCGTGACTTCAGCTGGACCCTCATCCTGCTGTCGGCATCTTCTCAGATATTCTCATAATGTGAAAAGAATTACATTTATTCTTTTACATTTCCAGTCAGCATGTAACATCGCCAAAACTAGCTTATATGACAGAATAATTACAAATTTCCTGATAGTAACAACACAACCAAGTTAACCTCTCTGCATTGTCCTGTAGTCCCTGCAAGTTTGCAACTTCTACTTCCTGTTTACTACAGCCATGCGTAACTTCAACGTCTGACATAATTACTTTTTGCAGCCTGGTTGATTCGCTCCAAGCAAGTTCGTGGAAACACGTGATTTGCATTTCTTCTTTTCTTCCTTTTTGCCACATTTTTAAAAATTGCTTAAAATTTGAATTTAAATTGGATAGAAACTTAGCTACTGCCAGCCTTCAACACTTCACGTCTGTAAATACTCACCTGCACTTCACTGCTAACCTTGAATCGTCATTCTCCTCTCCCTGCTCCTGGACCTTTTCAAGCCTATAAGAGACAACAACATTATCTCACAATCTTACTCATTAATCTGGGGAACAAACAATAACCACTCACCTCCTCCTGTTCCAAGTTCCTTTTGGGGCGGCTGTGGCTGAGGGAATTGTCTTCAAAATCACTACAGTACACTTACTGGTGAGCAATCAATTTACTATAAAGATTTTAAGAAACAATAACAATCCAGATTGCTTCCAAATTTAGTTGTTCATCAATTCAGCACTTAAACAGAACATCAAACATACAGCTACAGTAGATGTTGAATACCAGACATTTGAGGCAAAACTTAGGTTGGCAAGGTGAAGGTTCAAGAGAAAGGGAGTAAGTAAGATATTAGTTGTTTCATAACTTATAATCTTATATTTAATAATGGGGGAACCCATATGGCAAGGCATCTCTCTCTCGACCTCCATCCGACCAGCAAGACTTAATAACAAAGCCAGCGTTACCTGTGAGATGACCATCAAATCACGATTCATGTAGTAAGTGAGGTCGAACTGTGGACAAGACAACTACCCAGTTCCTTACTCGCATGGACAGTCCAGGCACAAGTTACTCTTTCAGCACCAACTTGATCCACATCAACCACAGGAGAGGGGTGAAGCCAAACTGGATCCTGGCTCCAAAAATAAACTCTTCCGGCAGGAAGATTTTAAAACAAGTTGCTGTGAGCTTTATGCTCCTATTTTGGACATGCCAGGTGTTGGTCGTATCTGGCCGTGTTGTTCCCCGTTGGCAATAAAGCATAGAACTGACACCGCTTAAGCTCTCTGGTTTTCCTGGAGGAGACAGCTCTTAGTGTTGTGACGGAAGGAGGTCCGTCTCTCTCCCACTACCGGGCAGAGGCAGAGAACTAAAAAAGCTTAGTTTTTAGTTCCACCTACAGGGTGAAAGATTAGAAAAAAGGAAGATAAAAAAAGTGTTAGTTCAGACTTGCCGTAGCTACCTGAAGCTAAACAACGATTATTGCGTCTGTGTAGTTCAGAAACAAAACATGTTGACCTGCTTAGATATTATCTGATAAGAACTCTTTAAAAACATAACTGAAAAAAATTAATTACTTCAAACTCAAAACATTTGCTATATGATTCAGATAAATAAAACATTGATGTTTCATCAACTTATACTTAGCTAAATAAGATATTTCCACAAAAAAAAATCCATAATATAGCTAAAATCACGTTGAGGGAGAGAAGCATGTTCTCTTTTCTCCCGTAACTTGATAAACATTGCTTTATGATTATCAAAATGTGTCATATTCTTAGTTAAGAGAAAAATAAACCAAATAAAAAGAAGATTATTCTGTTTATTATCTGATTAAGAAACAGAGAATGTCTCCTTTACAAGTTAAGGCAACCCGTAGTGACCTAAATTTAGTCTTAAGTGAAACAGAATACTTTCTCTTTAGAGGGCCCATCAGAGGCCTGGGGTCAAAGACAGTTTCCTTGATTATTTCACTCGAGGTGACCCCTACATATCCCCCCTTTTAAGTAAGTAAGTAAGTAAGTAAGTAAGTAAATAAGTAAAGTTTTATTTATAAAGTGCCTTTCATAGAAATAGATTCACAAGGTGCTGTACAATCAACAACAGTGTTAAAAAGACAGGATAAAATATAATAAAAAACAAACAAAACATAAGTAAGACATAATTAAACAAACACTATAATGCAACATTATACTTTTGGACTATAATACAATATTATACTTTTGCAAGTCATCACCCCTCGATAGTGATGACTTCTTCAGTATTTTGGTTTCCCTTATAATTTTTGGAGTCCATGCCAAGACGTGTATGAAGATTAGATAGCCCCCCTATTAGTGTTGATTCAAGCGAGGTCGATATGAAAGAGTGGTGTGGTAAATGTAGGTTATGGTACCTAAAGTTTTGGTAATCTACATTATCCTGTAAATAGATGAGATTTATCAATAATTGCATGTTGGCATGGTTAAATTCATTTCAGTCTTTAACTCATTAACAGCAATACAAAACCTTGATTTCTTGGCTGTGGGTGTTCAGAACCAGTACAAAGTTATTTACCATCTCACAGTGATGTTCCTTCTGTGCCCAATCAATTTCAAAACAATGAGAGGTTTAGAGCATGCATGCATCAACCAAGTTGGTAAATAAGCAATAAAAGTGTTGTTTTAATGCTCACTCTGGTGGTCAAAATAAATCTTATGGATTTAAATTGTTATTATGGTCTTTATTTGTTTTGTGGATTTCAGGATTAGTGTTTCTAAGTTTTAGTAGATGTTTTCCTTTAACACCTATTTTGTTTTGTTTTAATATCTTCTGCTTGGAAGACCTGCTTTATCCCATGAGGTCTGAGAGTTTGATCGAGTATTGTAACCAATCATACCTGTAGGTTTGTCCTTTTGATTAAGTTGTTTGTGATATCTTTGTTTCTTGTCAGTTTAGTTTGGTGGACCTATTTTAATGTTTGTTCTTTCTGACCTTTGTTGATTTTGACTGTTATCAGGTGGGGTTCCGTCCACCTGGGTATCAGTTTGTGGGCAAGAGTTCCAGTCCTGGACTCTCCTTGTCCCGTTTTTAGTTAAAACGTGTTATCAGACCTATGTACCCCCATTTGGTTCTTTGTGGGAGTTTGTTTGGTCCTAATACACATTGCATCATTTTGTGGTGGTTTGGTCTGTTTGTGTTGGTTACAGACCTGGCACCTTTTCATGTAGTTTATTCCGTCTTTCTTCATTTCTGGCCAGTAGGCGATTTGTTTCTGCTCTGAGTGTCGCTTTGATTACTTTTAGTCCTGTGCACGGAAAGTTGTTGGCATGAACTAAGTCATGGTCATGTGCTAGCATCACCCTCTCTGGCTATGAGGCATCACAAACACAGGTGAAGGTATTGTCTCATGAGCAACAGTCAGAATGCCCATGACCATCTTCAAATGGTTTGGTGACTTATAGAGCGTGCTAAGTTCACTGTTTGAGGCCAGGGTGTCTTTAGACAGTGTATTGTTTTCTGGGTCAGATAAGTAATGAATGATGGAGTTTATGTTTGGGTCCTGCAGCTGTTGTTGAATGATTTTAGTTTCTATTTCCGTTTCTGAGATTTCAGGTTGAACATAGCTAATGTTGTTAGCAAGTTGTTCTGCTTTTGTAGATAGTGTCAGCGCAGCTGCCTTAAGGTTTGATGTGTTATCATTGAGTGTGAATGAGTTTTGTTTACTCTTTGAGGTTACATGCTGAGTTGGACTCCGATTCAGCTGTTTCTCTGTTTGGGCTGGAACTGTGCCAGGTGAGGAGATTGTTCTGCCATAACTGTCACAAGTGTGTCTTCAGATATTTGTTTCTTTGTTTCTAAACATTTTTAAAAATGTGTCTGAATCCTTTTTTGCAATTAAATTTGTTTATCTTTTTAGTAGTAGGTACTTGAAAAACTAAACTAGCTTTTGGTTAGTTTAAGCATTGCTTTGTAAAGGTTTTAATCAATAGGAAGCCTTGTTGCTTTCACTTTAATTAAAGTTTATTACAAAACAAATAAACCAAGCTAAACTGTTTTAGACAATTAAACAGCTAAAAATAATTAAATTAAATGCAGAAATGTTAATGAGATTGCAACGCTTGTTTACTTTAATGTGTGTTATTTTCTTCTTTAATTGCTCAATGTTATCTTTATTTTACCTTTGTAAAATATTTTGAAAGTTGTTTAAATCGTTTGTTTACAGCTCTGTGTGATGTAGAGTCTGTATTTCCGTTTAAAACTAGGGGTGTCCCGATACAACATTTTCACTTCCAATACAATACCGATATTGCAACTTTGAGAAATTTCCAATACCGATATTGCCCGATACCGATATTGGCTCGATACCATAACAGTAAAAATCACACACTTTTACCTATTTTATAGAGTGAAATCTTAGAAAAATTTTGATTGACTCAAATAAATGGGTCAATATTTCTCATACCTACTCTTTTTTACTGTTTGACTCAATCAACATTACATACATACATTTTAAACTGAAGAACATTCTACAATTAATAAAATTAATAAAATAAATGATAAGACACTGAAAAATGAAACATAATGAAAACAAAATGTACTTTTAAAGTGTAAAAAACAATTCAAAATGACTCCAGTTATTTTATTTTTTTTACTATATGTCAGCCTGGTGCTGCTTTTTGGTGGGAATAACTGAAGGTGAGGACAAAACAAGTGCGCATATGGGAGCTTTTTTATGCAGGCCAATAAAATCCAATATTCGCTTTTTGGCTAATATCGGACCAATATTCGATATCAATATCGGATTAGGACACCCCTATCTAAACCCATTGTGTTGTTACTGCTTTTAAATTGTGTTTAGGTGTTTGCCTTATTTTGTTTTTCAAAATCTGGCTTTAAAGAAGTTTTTGTAACTTTTTGATGTTTTCCTATATTTAAAATTAAAATCTTTAAACAGAGTTTAATTATTAAACAAGTCATTTTTATGTTTGATAAAAGTTGTTTGACTTTAAGCAAAACCTTCACAGGGTACTTGAAGCGCCACCTGGTATTAAATTCAGGCTTTTATTAAACTCATTTACAACAAACAGCGTTCATTCAACAGATGACTTCCTGTAAAAAGGGTTAAAACTGATTTAATATAGAGAAACTCTTTAAACCATTTATGTAAGAAGAATTATATGTGTTGTTAATGCTTTTATTTTTGTTTAAAAAGCGAAATCTGTGTGTTTTTAAATTATTTTCTAGCTGTTATGACTGAGAAAATGGGTGTAAAGATTTATTTTAACCACTAGATGGTGCAACAATTTATATAGAGGCCTAATTTGATAAGATGCTTACTCTGATTTTTTTTTTTTTTTTTTGGTCTCCTTTGCATTTTGAAACTTTACTTAAAACCTTCTTACAATCCAATTCTTACTATTTTTCAATTGGTCTTAAAATGTTGATATACTCAGCTATTACCACAATAAACTTTAGCTCAATGTATATGAGCTACAATGTGTGTGTGTGTATGTATATATATATATATATATAATATATATATATATATATAAGGCGGCACGGTGGCTCAGTTGGTAGAGCTGATGCCTCTCAGCAAGAAGGTCGCCAGTTCAAATCCGGGGGGGGACCGGGGACCTTTCTGGGTAGAGTTTGCATGTTCTCTCCGTGCATGCGTGGGTTCTCTC
>JAUBOC010014270.1:0-10344 GCA_032275365.1 Anablepsoides cearensis | reverse complement strand
ACCTCCTCCCATTGCGCGTCTTGAGAAGCGCGTTCGGTGGGGACTGGCATCTGTTGACAAGCAGCCACGACAGGCCACCCGGAGCGTTTTCGCTGCTCAAAACGCGTTTGGTGGGTCCCTGGCTTAAGAGAAGAAAACATACAAAGAAATCCATGTTTGATAAAATGGAGTTTCCGCAAACACTGGAATAAAGGTTGTTTAAACCCTCGTCTCCTACTTATTACAAACTTAACAGCAAAATTGACAAAATTCTTAAAAACTCAAAGGATGCTTTTGTTTAAAATGTCTTTTCCTAATATTTACAGGACTTAAAGTGCATTAATATGTTTTAAACTGATATAAGTTTGTGTATAAATACTGTGAAATGAAACTTGTAGGCCAAAGCCAACACTGGCTTAGTCCAACCATTTATGACACAAGAATGGCTCATCAGCTTCAAAACACAATTGTTTTGATTTCAGACACTGAAATGGTGATGTGCTGCTATTAAATGAATGTCTTGGCAGTTTTAAAAAAACGTCCCTTGGAGCAAAATGTGATCTGTTGACTGATGAATTAGTTAAAAATAACATTTTTTATTAGCTGCTGCTTGTCAGAATTACCAAGTCGAGATGTTGTGAAATATGTTGCCGTGCTTTTAGAGTCTGGGATGAGGTGATGATGTTGTGACTAATTGTTCAGTTCAAGCTTTTGTCCCAGCTGCACTAACACGCTGCTGTCGGTGAGGCTGAACACTTTCTGCTGTTGTTTTCTAATTGAAAGAGCGACACAGCTGCTGCAACAGAAATGGTCGAGACCAAAGTGGATATTGGAAGCAAACAGTCTGGAGCAGTCAATCAACTGAAGGCTTATCTCAACTGTTCCCATCCTCCGAGCCCGCCCGATGTCACCATGTTCTTTTGTCATGTTGGATTTAAGTAGTGTTTCCTTTTATCAAGGTTTGTCAAAGGGAGAGAACTACAGTGTCCAATCTTCACTGCCACTGTCACTGACACATTTTTTTTGTCAAACTCTTACATTTGACTTTTGTCTAAAAGCTGAACTTTACCAGCTGCTGTGACAGGTTCCCACTTCTACTGCTTCAAAGCCAACAGTAAAAAAACATGAATTTCACATTCAGTGAAATGCATTTAAAAACGTACACATTTTAAATTGATGGAAGGACAAACAAAATTATTCATCTATATTCACAACTGATCGTAGGAGGGTTGTTACTGGAGTTAATGCAAGTACAGTTCAAAAGACTGACAATTGCAAACTTGGCAACAAACAACCCACATAGACAGGTGTGGGGCAGATCTGGTGTTTGGCCCTGCTGGCTGACTGCTGGCATGGTAAGTAGTTCACCAACTGGATGTAAGCCAGGTCTGGCAATGATAACACTGTTTTGAAGATGGTATGCCACAACTAGCCCAGTTGTGCTTTGGTTTATGTGGTGCTGGCCCATGCATGGCCCACCTCTGGCAAACCATACCTGGGCCATTAAAGGGTTGTCATTCTTTGTGGTATCTGGGCCAAGTGTTACCCCTAATTTACACTACATGCGTCTGGTGTGATAGAACACACATATGAGGCTGTAACAAGTGTGAATTAAGCTGAATCAAAAGCCTTCAAAATCAGGCTCACCATCATCTGTATTACCAAAAGGTTTCTGGTTTTCCTCCTCTGTAATAACGACATCAGAATCCCACTCAACAACAATCTCATCCTCTGTGTCTCCTGAGCTGGTGGGGAAACTTTTTGCGGGTAGACCAACTTTTACAGAACACCGGTGGACGGCAGCCATTACAGCCGACCATGTGTTTGTTGTTGTTCCAGCAGCGGTCGGTAAGTGCTAAAATCTGGAGTTGCTGCAGGTGGTCAGGTCTAGGTTCAGCAACAGTTTGTGCTGAAAGAATGAGGTCAGCTGACTACCTGAATATACTGAATGAGCAGGTTATTCCATCAATGGATTGTTTCCTACCTGGTGGCACAGCCATATTCCAAGATGACAATTCAGGATTCATTGGGCTGGAATTGTGAAAGAGTGGTTCAGGGAGCATGAGACATCATTTTCACACATGGATTGGCTCCACAGAGTCCATTGAGAATCTTTGGGATGTGCTGGAGAAGGTCAGACTCTACCATCATCAATGCAAGATTTTGGTGAAAAATTAATGCAACACTGGATGGAAATAAATCTTGTGGCAATCCCACAGTGAATGAGTGCCATGATCAAAACTAAAGGTGGTCCTACAAAGGTGACCTTTGTTATTGGTGGCAACTTTTGTAAGTGTAAAGACATAATCAGTTTGTCCTGCTTAGAAAAAAGAAAAACTCTCGAACTGAAAGAGGGTGGCAAATGCAAAGGTGTTAACTGACATCACCACAGAGACCAAATACAGGATGCAATCTAACTGAATAGTCCCGCAGTCACTGTCAGCATTTCATAATAAAGTGAATTAATTAGGATTTTTTTTCCACCCAATGTGCCATAACAATTTACTCAACCCTATCTAAAGATTCAATACACGATTTATATTGTTGCCATCTTCACTTCTGTATTTTTTGATGGTACATTTTGCAAGAACACAATTGTGGAAGGAAGATATTGAATGGACTTTATTTGAACTCAATTTGCATAAATGCCTGTGATTAAATGAAAAACAACAAGCACTGAACAATTCAATTTGTGAGCACATTTGCTTTTGAACAAATAGTACTATAACTGCAACTAGCAGCCGTTTCAATGTACAATTGCATTTATGTGATCTTAGTCATCAATCTTCTGTGAGGGGGAGGGGAGAGGGAGGGGGAGGGGGGCAAATCAGGGTGTGAGAAGCTGCCATTTACTTTCAAAAAAGTTGTACTGGTTCTCAGCAAGTTTCTTAATGTCAGAGTCCTTATACCTTTATAATTTTGCACTATTTGAAAAAAATATATGTTGCACTGGAAAACATAAAAAAATGATTCATAAAAAGGTCTGCACCTACAAGCTGACACTAAGACTGATGAAGCCCTGCTTTTCACATAATGTTGCTTTCAATTGAGCCAAGTGGCTATAATTTTGTCATTCTCCAACAAAAATGATCTTAGTCTAAACTGGTATAAAAAGTGATTGACGATATGCATTCCTTCAAGGAGTGCTAGATCTTGAATTGAATAGAATAGAAAACTTTTACTGTCCTTCAGTGGGGAAACAGGCAGCAGCAAAGTTAAAGGCAAATTCACACAAAGGTAAAAAAAACATAAAAACAGGAGTAAAGAATATACATTCCTTGCAAAGAAAGTAACCTGGGCTTCCAATACCCCTCATAAGGAACCTCTAAATGATATTTTTGAAAACCAGATTCCAGAGTGAGAAAACCGTTAAAGAGGCATGGAATTTTTGCAAAACTTACAGACTTTTGAGGCTCTTTATACAGGAAAATGTCCAAAGGGGTTTACATGTATGTCAGCGGGTTCATGTAAGGCTCTGCTGTGAGGATGAGCTGTAGAGGAAGGGCTGTAGCACAGCAGAGAGCAAGGGGGATGGACCTGTAAGGTGTGCTTGTTCAAATTTTCAGGCTGAGTCCATGGTTTTCTCAGAACTCCCTTCTGCATCTTGTAAGTGTTGCATTCTCATTTGGATTGACAAAACGACCAGTAATTGTTAGTTAACTTTTACTTTGTAGTCGGTCCACAAAAACAATTCAGTTTTTCTAATTATGTGTACAGTTCGGACCATCTACTCCAGTGTTCTTCAACCCTGGTCCTCAAGGCCCACTGCCCTGCATGTTTTAGAGGTCATAGTTATGACATAAGGCAGAGGAATTACAGTGTTTGGGGGTATTTTTGGTGCCTCTGTTTAAATGAAAACATGTGTAGAAAATGTGCCGTTTTTATGAGGAAAAGGTCATTTTGAAAAGACAGCACTCCTGTGGATGGGACTTCAGTCGGGGCTTGTTTCTGCTTGTTGTGAGCTCTGGATCACTGTGAATTCCTGCTCAGGCCTGTGGGCATATCATGGTTTAAAAATCACTCTGAGCTCGTACTGTAAAATCAAAATAAGATATTGCCCATAAATTTATCATGGCCACATTCCAGCAGAAATAGTATCACTATACTCAGTCTGAAAGATTATCTAGTTTCATGCTTTTATATCCAAGAACAGCAAGTCATTTTCAGTAGCACACATGATTCTGTAGACTGAGTGATATTGAGTGGTAGGCTGAGATCTCCAAATTATTTTACTCTCTCCTTATCATAGCTGACAAAGAAATTAAATATTGATTCCCGGTGTGTGCCCACAGGCTGAAATTACCCATTCTCTCTGCTCTCTTGCACTCTTTTCGTCCCTGTTCACTTGCCGATTCCCTCTCTTCTCCCACTGCATTCACTTTTATACACCTCTCTTCTCTAAAGGACTCTCTCCTCACTGCAGCTGTTTCTTCTACACACAGTTCATTGAGACTGGTTGTAAGAAATAGAAGGAGAGAAGAGAAGTGGTGTATGATGTGACTAACACTGTGATATAGTTTCTCATTTCCATAACCCTACTTTGTGATTTGTTGTTTATTTAGTTTTTTATATATTCTGTAATAGTTTTTTTTATGAATTTCAAACACTTGATAGACTAGATGGAAAGTGACAAGTAAATGTCATCACTTTTTTCTCTGCTGAAATTCTCTTTATGACAGCTGTTTTTTTCATAAACCTTTAATTAAAATCACACATTTAGTATTCCTAGAAAGAATGCACATCGCCCACCTTTCATGCCATCATCTAATGATGAGAGAGACAATCTTGTTTTGTTCAAACCTGGTAAGTGAATACATGACTTAGCCATGCAATCATGAATGAATGCATGGCTAATGAATGCAATCATGCATGATCTCATCGGATACTGTGAGATCTCACAGAGCACTCAGAGAAGTGCGTCAAGAAAGACTCAGCTGCTACCACACCCAACTGAAATATCTGTAAAGCTGCCTGGGTCAGAGACCTGTTTGTGTTTTTTTATGTTGGCTGTGGCTGCCATCTTGAGATAGGTCAAGTCCAAACAGTTGGCAGTTCTAGAGGCATAGTTGATGACGGCTTTCTGAAAGTTTTCTTAAAATCGGTTCTGCGGCTTGATGTATTTTGCTAATGGAGTTTATTCTAGTTTACTTTACTGGTAAAGTTTAAACAGCCATTTTTGTGTTTCCTACGAAAAAGCTTTACACTGTTAAACAAGACATTTGTTACAGTAGTAGCACTGTGTGTTGCATTTTGTAAAAAGTTCCAGCAAGTGGTTACTGCACTTAAGGATAAAGAAATGTTGCACTTGAACACAAAACCAGCCCATAGCATAGGCCATATGCTAAGGGTGCCGTCCATCTAGGTGGCAGCACAAATGGGGGCCAAAATATTTTTAATATTTTTATCAGAGATTAGTTGATTTGACAGCACAACAGTTCAGTGGTTAGCACTGTTGCCTCACAGCAAGAAGGTCCTGGGTTGGATCCCCAGTTTGGACCTTTTTGTGTAGAGTTGTCATGTTTCTCGTGTTTGTGTGAGTTTTCTACCAGTACTCTGGTTTCCCCCACAGAACAAAAACATAGGATGCCTTTAGGCCTCCTTTATAAAGGATATATGTGATCTCAATGGGATTTGCCTGTTAAATAACAGTGGAAAAAATAGCCTGTATAATAATCACTGGTTCCTCAGGTTTATGAAGGCAACTTGTTCTATGGGTTTCTCAGCTGCTTTGTTACTACATGAGGTGTGATATGGTGCAAAGGATGTTTCAAGATAAAAGTACGATGCAGTTAAGACTAACTACTGGTGCTCAGTGTTTAAACAGAATACAAAATCTAGATAATGGAAGTTTCAGTTATAGTCTAAGATAAAGTTCAGGTTAAAGTCTGGTTTTCAGTGTTTCTACCTTTTATATAATATTGATTTTATGTTGTTTTATTAATCCCAGGAGTTTAGTCATATGTTCTTCAAATGGCTGGAAAATGCAGAGTTTCGAGTAGATCTTTTACAAAGTTTTCAGAAGTGGTATATCCCTGGAACTGCTTTCAGTCTACAGCTACATGTCTAAACAGGTGTTTCTCATTACTGTCAGCATGTGTTGGCAGGTATGACGTAGAATTCTGGTTTAAAATGAGTTATATTGTTAACTATCTTAATTGGACAACCTGGTTTATAAAGATAAAAGTCCATCAAAGACATTTTTTTGTATGTAAATATACATAAATTGGCAGAGAAATTTGAAAAACTGCACAAGGTTCACGACCTGAAATCTTGCCTTGGGAGCAACATTAGCTAGCTACTGTATGTCCCTGCTTGAACACTGTTGTGTTACATTTCTCATCACTTTTTTCCTTCTTGAGAATAACAGTGGTGACAGTGGAAAGAAGCAACAAACTTTTAGTAAGCAGAAACCTCCAGCAGAACCAGGCAAGTTAGATACCTCCAGCGTTTCTGAGAGTTTTATTAAAATCCATTCAGTGATTCATGCTAACAGCCAGACAAACACCTACATATACAGACACAAACGTGGGCAAAAATACATTATTGCTTCTTCGCCTTTGGAGGCAGGAGGTAACAACTTCTCTAATGAAACAGAAACATTTCCCATCATTATTTATTCCATTAGGTAAATATAAAGCTTCAAGTTAAAAATGAATGCATGTTTCTATCCTGCTTGGCTTGTGTTTTGTGTGAAGGGATTGATACTGATCAAAGCTGAGCTCAGTTTGTTTTGTGAGAGTTTCATATGTTGTTTTGGTGGATTTAGAACACGGATATTTAATTGATGTAAGTTCATGTATGTTTATTTTCAGTAAATGTGTAATTACAAGAGCTCCTGTTATAATCACTATTTACTCGTATCTTTTTGCAGATGAGCTTTTTCAGTTTGACATCTGCTCTGATGAGTAATCATGACAGCAGGAGACATACAAGCATGTGGAAGCAGCTAATAAGGCTTTCTGTAGTCTCCTCTAATCACTCAATAAATAAAGTCCTAAATCACAGACTAAATAAAGATTAGCTGATGTAGATTTAAAACTGGTAACTTACCTCCTGTTCCTGAGGTCGAGAGACTCCTGCTGTCCAGCTGCAGACAGCTTAATCTATTCATATCCTTAATTAGGATGGGAAAAGTAAGACTTCTGGCAGAAAAATCTGAAGTTAATTCTAAAGCACTAAAATAACCCATGGAACATACTTCAACAGACAACATGAGTCACATGTTGTCATGTTGCTCTCTTAATACTTATCATTGACACTCCACAGTCGTATTTGAGTTCATACATTGTCACCTGGATAAGTGACACATATATGAACAAAATGTGCAACAGTTTTCACCTTCAGTTGTTGACATTAACGTTGATCAATAACATTTATAAACCTCAGTTAGTGCTTCTAAATTTAGCCTATAAATTTAGCAAGTGCTAAACCACTAATAAGTTTTAAAATTAGCAAAAGCCCTAAAGCACTAATCAAGAAATTAGTTCCCCTATTAGTGCTTTAGTGCTGTAGGGGAACTGTGCCCACCACTGAGTGACTTACAGCTACATCTAGAAAAAATAAAGATTTTTAACTATTTTTGTCTTGGCTAATGTCAGTCAGGCTATTCCAGTCAACTTGAATTGTACTGACCCAAAACATTTAGGTCGTATTCACACCAGGAAAGTCCTTTGGTTCGCTTGTTTGGTCCGGACCAAAAGTTTGTTTTGCACTCACATTGTGCTTTTTTGCAAACGAACTATAACTTGTGAACAAAGCCACGAGGGTGACAATCATCGCTCCCACGGGACAGAAAGGACGGGGGCGTGGGACTGAGCGCACAGACCCGGAAAAAAACACAGAAGTCCTGCATGCTGCAGTTCAAATGTGCACATTTATGCTGTTAGTACAACTGAAATATCATTTAAAATATCAAAAGCAGCTAATTTAATGGTGGTTTTGCGAGGAAATTCTAATTTTGGAGCGGTGTCAGTAAACATGTGCCACAACCCAGAGGAGACGAGGTGCTCTGCGTGTTCTGACCCACTACATGCTGGCCGCAGATCCAGACGAATCAGAGACGACGAATCAGGTATGATTTCAGATTATTTAGCTCAGCAACGGTGGCCCGTGAAGTCCAAAAAGGCGCACGTTTTACGTAGTTGGTTCGGTTCAAGTCCGGTCTGTATTCACACCAGATGCAAACTGAAGCGAACCGCACCAGAGTTCAATTGGAAGCAGACCGAGACCACCTCAAAAAGTGGGTCTCAATCTGGTTGTTTGATCCGCACCAGAGTTCACATGAGTGTATTCACACCTGCACAAAAAGTCCGGACTAACGTTGAAAATGAACTCTGGTCGGTTTAAAGCGAACCAAATGTGTCAGGTGTGAATATGACCTAAGGCTACACCTTTAAGCAGAGATCTTGCACATTGAATAGAACTATAGAGCGACTGTGGCAGAGTGGTTACACAAGTTGTTCCTCTAATGCAAGAGTTGGCGGTTCAATTCCCAGCTATTCTGACACATATCAAAGTGTAAATGGGCAAGACATTGAAGCCCCACTGCCTATGATGTGTGTCCCATCAGTGTATGAGTGTGATTTAAGTATGACAGACATTTATCAGGACTGTCTTACAGTTTGTTTACCTGCAGTATGGCAAAAATATATTTTGAAAAATCCCATTTTTAAACTGACTAAGATTTGGCAACTTCAGGATTTTGTCTCTTCCTTTTGCAGATGATGTCATAACCTACAGTGTCATGACCTGAAGTTTCAGCTGAGTGTGAAGTGACTGGGATGAGAGTTGGAGGCAAAACAAAGACTTGTTTCCTGAAAGTTTACTCTGTTGGACTTTCAAATAAAGAACAAAAATATACATTCTCATATTGTGATGGTTCTGTAATTATATATATTTTTGTAGATTTAAAAAAAAGGGACCAAAGCCTTTTGTTGACTTTGTGGACATTAGTATTGTGACATATCAAATAAGCAGAGGATGGGAGTGAACAATAGTGTACCATAATCAAAATGCATCGTGCAGCCAAAAGAAAGTGCCAAACAACAAAAGGATTTGCATTATGCATGTGATGATAATAACTCTGTTCTAGACCGTGTTCAAAGCCATTTGCAGCTGTTGGGCTGACAAGTATTTCAAAGCCATTCGGAAATAAGTGAATGGGAAACTGCAGAGACAAACAAAAACCGGAATAAAAGTAGGCAAAGTCACAAAAAGTGTACATTCAAAAAGTAAAATAAAGTGTTTTTTGCCTACTTTAGGCAACTTCATGAGTAAGAAGTGTTTATTATGGCATTATGTTGTGACACAGTGATTTACAACAAATATTAAAAATACCTTCATTGTTGAATGATTTGATATAATTATTGACCGTGTAAGTAAGTAGTAAGTAATTAATTTTATTGTATTTCACAGTCAAGTAGCCACAAAGTACTTCACAATAAAATGCAACAGAGCAAATAAAAATAAATTTACAAATCATGAAAAACATTAAAAAAGACAGCATAAAAACTAGGGTTGGGCATCGTTTGAATTTGAACGATTCCGGTTCCTCATTTGAATTCCACGATTCCCGATGATTCCCAATTTCGATTATTTTTAGAGGCAGGGTCAAAAAAAGTTTACATGGTTTAAATGAGGTCCACTTATATACAGCCAGAGTATTTTTCATCTTTTTTTGAGATGATACACTAAGCAAAAGAAGAATGTGTTTGGTTATTAATCTTGTTGTTTTCCTCATTTCAAGTCTTACCAAGCACAGTTGTCTTACTGCACTGGCAGATTATTTCACCTAATGGTGAACCCGGTGGCTCACCGGGTTTTTTTTCTTTGTTGTTGTTGGGTGGCTTCTTCTTCCAGTTGGCGGTCTGGGTATTGAAATTAGGCATTGAAATTTAAAAGTACAAACGATTCCGGGAGAATTGAAGCATTAGTCCCGGTTCCAATCGATTCTCGATGCCCAACCCTAATAAAAACTCACACAGACATGTTAAAAGCCTGCTTAAAAAGGTAAGTTTTAAGCTGTTTTTAAAAAAATCAGATGCAGTAATGCATTCCAAAATTTAGGAGCTACACACTGAAATGCTTTATCCCCACATGCCTTTAGTCAGGATCAAGGAACGAGTAGCTGTCTGGTGCACTTATGGTGTTTTGGCTAGGTGATCGCAAAAAGCATACGTCAACACTTTGTCCAATTATTCTAATCAGCTGAAGTGATTAAAGAGCCTGTGACATGCCTATCCTTCAAATACAAAAAGTCAAAGAAAACATCTTTATAATTAAGAAAATAGGCATAGTACACATGATTTTACCCATTTTGTCACATAACTGGCCTACTTTCTTTTGAATTTGCCTCAGTTAAAGTGA
>JAUBOC010014214.1:0-10347 GCA_032275365.1 Anablepsoides cearensis | reverse complement strand
GATCAGACAGTAGTGCTTTATTTGTGTCTGACTTTAGCTATCTGTGCTGATCATTGTGGAACCATGTGAACCAAAGGGCAAAATGTCTTTTAGTGGGTGAAAAAAGGTCTGCATGTTGTGTCTTACTGGGTGAAACCTGCTAAGTGTTCTGACAAAAGGGTGGCCATTTCAATAAATGGGTTCGGGGAACTGAGAATTTGGTTCAAAGAACAGGGTTTAGTGTTTTAGCAACTGTGAAAAACTGTAATTTCAGAACCGTCACCCAGGACAGTTTGTTACAGTATAAAGCTCTGTGTTATTTTGTCTGTCGTCTGAGAGGAGCTGTTTCCATGCTGTGTTTCCTCATGGTGTTGGATATAATGACAGAATGCCCTCTCTACTGTTCACGAAATTGTTGAACACTTTAGATCTTGAAGGAATCTTCTTAACAGGGAGTTTTTCCTCTCCACTGTTTGCTCAGGATGGGAGACTGTGATGAATAGATTCAATGCAATCTGCTGCCTTCTTCTTTAGATTGCTGTTTCATGTACAGTGCCCTGAGACAACGTATGTTGTGACTTGGCGCTATATAAACAAACTGAATTGAAACTGAATTAACTCTAACATCAGATAACTTTCTATGCCTGCTTCAAATGATTTTAATGGAAAATAGACGGAGAAAGCTTTAGATTAGAGGTTCTCAATTATGTATTTAGAAAGCGCAAATCTGCACACAGCTAGAAAAACTTAGTAAAACCCCTAAACCGCAAACAATTTTCGCTTTAGGGGACGAGTGCCCACCACTGCCTGTTTTATCTCCATCCTTGAGTTTTTGTCCATTTGACTATCTTTATAAATATCTGCTTCCTAGTACTACAGTCAGCTCTGGTAGCGAGTTTTTTTTTAAGTGAGTGGTTGAAGCAAAATGCAGCATCTGAGAACTTTCAGCACAAACAAACACTCCCACGAGTGCTACATGTTGCTTCATTTTGGCTATTGACAACTACTCCTAATTTTTCATAAGCATTAAAGAGATACTTTAAATGAGCGAGCTACTGGTTGACCCCTGAACTGACAATCAACACTCTTTGTTCAAATGAAAAAGTGGACCCTCAGCCTAACAATAGATCATATGTCCCTTGATTGTCTCTATTGCTCATAGAGGATCATGTGACGGCGTCTGTGGTGGAGTGGTTAGGAGAGTCCGCCTGGTAACGGATGGTTACCAGTTCAATCTCCCGTTCCAGCCGTCTCAGTTGTTGTGTCCTTGGGCAAGGCACTTCACCTGCCTTGCCTACTGATGGTGGTCAGAGGGTCTCTGCCAGTGTGCCCCAGGGCAACTGTGGCTACAATGTAGCTTACATCTAAAAGGCTTTTAGATGTTTGGGGGAAAAAACTCAAAACAGATGTGTTCAAGTTGAACTTGAATGAAACATTTATCTGACCTCAGAACCTCCAGTCTGCAGTTTGGACTCTCCAGGAAACCACAGAAATCCTTCACTCCGGAATCTGATAGGTGGTTCTGACTCAGGTCCAGTTCTCTCAGACAGGAGGGTTTGGACTTCAGAGCTGAGACCAGGGAGCAACAGCTTATCTTTGACAAACTGTAGCTCTTTAATCTGTATAAAGAATATAAGCTGTTAGCTGAGGATTCAAACTGAAATCTGAACTAAATAATTGAAGTGAACAGAAATATTCTTACTGGATGTCAGAGACACAAAAACACAATCAATTCAAGTCACATCAAAAGTATTTATTTGTCTCCCTTGGGGGAAATTTTGTTTGCTATTTAAAGAGCACTGCTGCACCCAGGTCAATAGAGTAATACAATGTAGAGCAATCTGCGTGCTTTCTTACCGAAGCCCTACCATAAACATGAGGAAATGACCAAGAAGCAGCAGAGCAATCCACAACAGTTTTATTTTAACACCATGACTCAAAAGTCTGTTTCAACAAATCACCTCCCCAAACTGCGACGTCCAAATCTGTGAATGATAAATATTCCACTAGTTGGCAGTGTTGTGCTGCTGACATGTCTTATTGTGTCACTGGAATGTTGTCTGGTGATCAGAGACAGATTGGTGCTTCATGATTAGCTTTTGCTAAGGTTTTTTGAGCATATGTGCTTTTGAACTTGCAGACCTAAAACAAATTGACTAATGCTTTAGAAATTGTGCAACTAAATTTTGAATCTGTATATTGGCGCTACTGGCCCTGCGTTTACTTGGTATCAGATCAATAGCAAAATTCCCGGTATCACCCACCTTTAATAAAAGCCTCTCTCTCAGACACAGTGCGGTGAGGCAGGGATTAGAACAGCTAGCACTGCCTCACACCGATGACTTAATCGACGTCATCATTTACCCAGTATGCTTTGCGTGTAAATAAAATGGCTCCTTCCATGTTACATTGTTTTTTTGTTTGTTTTTACAAAACTAAACAGCCTACAGTTTTTTTACATACTATATTTTGCAGGTAAAATATATATTAATCAAATAAAGTCTAATGTTACAAGTAATCATTGATCCCTATAAACAAACCAAAATAATCTGAGTTACAACAATATTAAATTTCCCTTTGGGATTAATAAAGTATTATTGAAATAAATTAAAATAATTGTGAAAGTAGTTAAAGTCAAAGGTAAAAAAAGAAGAACTGATGTTTTTGACAAAACAAATACATATAGCCAATCAGTGTTTACACTTGAGAAACACCTACTTTGAGTCTGCAGAGAACCTCTTCTCCCCCTCACTGTCATTTGGCACTGCTCACTTTGTTGGCATTTTTTTAAATTGGCCTGGGGCAGGGTTATGCTTTCACAGGGGGGTTAAGTTGATCTAATTTAAATATATTTACTCTGTGATATTTTAATGCAAAGAAAAAAAATGAATTTATTGTATGAAACACACTGATTTTTAACCAGACGTTGTAAAATTTGCCATTGAAAATTAAGTTTAAAAAATACTAGATTATAGTCCGAATCTCAGTTTAATAATAATAAGTAATCTACTAGTGCAGTTTAATAATTGCACTTGGTAAGACTTCAGACTTTTCAGGAGATTAACGTGCTTAGTATGTCAGTCAAGTTGAAAAATACACCTTGGTTGATTGTAAGACTTGATTAAATACATAACAGCAGTGAAATGACTGTCTACTGCTAAGAAATAGTAACAGATTAAATAAAATCCACTTTATCACTTTATTATTTATTTATTTATTTTTATTTCAGACCCAGGTTAGTTTCAGAGCGCTTGTTACCATGAGTGCCTCCTGTTTTGTGCAACCATTTCAAAGCTTAATCAAGCCAGGTTTACACCTTCTGACTTAATCACTTATCCTAGTTTAGTGAATTTTTAATGATCAGTCATGATGTTAACTAAAGTATCAAAACACACAGCCGATGGTGAAACTCGTGTTTATTATTTAAACCAGTAAAAATTATTTAAATATTAAAACAAGCAGCAAACATGTTTTCATTTTAAAAAGCTTTTTTTTAGATGTTTGGAAAAAGAAAATTTAAAACAGACATGTTCAAGTTGAACTTTTAAAATGAATCAAACATTTATAAATCAATAAATTCTGAAGGATCAGTGAATGGACAAACATAGAAAACCTCCAGCAGCAGCAGTGAACTGACCTCAGAACCTCCAGTCTACAGTTTGGACTCTCCAGTCCAGAACACAGAAGCTTCACTCTGCTGTCAGACAGGTGGTTCCCACTCAAATCCAGTTGTGTCAGATGGGAGGGGTTGGACTTCAGAGCTGAGGCCACAACTTCACAGTGAGTCTCTGAGAGTCCAACATCAACAGCTCTGTGATAATAAAAGAAGTGATGTTATTTGTAATAAAATCAGCTGATCTGTCTGATAAACACTGAAACCATCTGTTGAGTAAACAGTGATGTCATCATCTGATTATCATCTGTTCTTCATTTCATATGACTTGTAAACTCAGTGAGTCTCTGCAGACTTTTAGTTTTTCTTTAATCTGCAGATGAAGGAGGGAACATGGCTTTATATTTCTGCTTCCATCAGGTCCACAGAGCCAGGTCCAGCCGGGCTCCAGCTCCCGCTGCATGCGCTGGTCTCCTGCAGCTTGCATCTCTCTCCAGGAAGTCTCAATAACACCCAAAAAAAAAGTCACTAGATTTTTTTTCTCTAGTCGCTTTTTTGAAAAGTAGTTACTGCCTCGCCCCATGCTGGTGGTGGTGCCTCACTCCCCTGTCACACTCCCATCCAGTTGGCGGTCCTTTTACACGCAGTGACGCTGGTGGCTCTGTGTCTGTCTGGGTGCTCGGGTATGTGCCGGCTCGGCCTGGTGACTGCCTGTTGAGGCCTGGGTCCTCTGGCCCTTCTCCTCATAAAATCATACTGTGTAATTTTCAGTAAGGTTATTATAATTATAGACACATTTGTTGTGGTTTGTAGTGTTTTCTTTCTGCTTTTTGTCTTCTCTATTTTTGCAGGTGCAGAGGCACACTACAAATGTGTTGTCTTGTGTTTATGCTTCTTTCTCTTGTCTACCACTATTGTCCTGGAACCGGAAGGTCACCGGTTCGATCCCCTGTTCCAGCTGTCTCCGTTGTTGTGTCTTTGGGCAAAATACTTTACCCCCAATGCCTCTGATGTGTCCCATCAGTGTATGAATGTGATTGGCACTGATTAGTTTCCATAGCTCATTGTACATGCTAGATTTGTAAGGACATAATAGAGTGCTGTGTGAATGAGTAAATGAGGACACAGATTGTAGTGTGAAGCACTTTGAGTATCCTGGTTGGATAGAAAGGTGCTATATAAATAATGTCCATTTACCATTTATTTAGACTTTTCCTGGAGAGAAATGCAGGCTGCAGGAGACCAGCGCATGCGTGAGCAATATATATTCTTACCGCACAGTGAGCCACCATTTGCATCTGATTTTGCTCCTTCTCTTCAGCCCTTACTTTTTGATGCCGCATGTTACACGTTGAGTTTTGCTGGCCCGGGACCCAAAAGGTTTATAATGCACTCTAATCCAGCCTACATTCTTCACCAAAAGCAAATAAAAAAATGCTCCAAGGAAACAAAAAACATCTATACCAGTGGTGGGCACGTTCCCCTAAAGCACTAAAGCACTAATAGGGGAACTAACTTCCTGGTTATTGCTTTAGGGCTTTTGTTTTTTTTTTTAATTTATTAGTGGATTAGCACTTGCTAAATTTATAGGCTAAATTTAGAAGCACTAACTGACGTCTTTAAATGTTATTGATTGTTGGTTAAATTGTGATTTAAAATATTATGGTTCATCTAATTGTGTGATTTGTTCTGTGTTTATCTGCTTTAACTGAATTCATGTTGCTGGATGGGAATGTTTTGTGTAAAAACACAGATGTGAATCTTTATCTTTGTAACTTGTTTATTTAACTTGTAGAGTAGAATTAGGTTTACAACCCGCTATTAGGCAGGTGGGCCGAATAGATGAACTGTTTGGGTAACAGGAGACTGCAGGGTCGTAAACCAGGACACTCAGCCCCCCCCCCCCCCCCCCTTGAAGGAGACCCTTTAAAAGCCTGACAGCTGTTCATGCTACTGACAACTGTATGTAAGTAGCTTGTCTGTTTTTTGGACTCCTTGCTGCAAGTAAAAGAGCTCAACCAGATCTGCTGCTTGTTCGTCATTCATTGAGTCTTGATAATTAATTTTTCTAACATTGATCAACTTTAGTGTTAACAGCTGAGGGCAAAAACTGTCACGCATTTTGTTCATATGTGTGTCACTTATCTACCAGGTGACAATATATTGATAAACTCAAATACAGCTGTGGGATGTCAATGACAAGTCTTAAGAGCAACATGGCAACATGTGACTCATGTTGTCTTTTGAAGAATGTTCATGGGTTGACTGGGTTATTTTAGTGCTTTAGAATTAGCTTTAAATTACTGCTGCCATTTGCATTGGATTAGTATTTTCACATGACCTCGGAGTTCAGCGAAATATAGTAGGTAATTTGCAGAGGAATTTGTACTTTACAAATTACTGACATGTCTGATTCACATGGGATTAACAACACAAACAATCACTGCAAATATTACAAATAGCATGGGGTCCCTGGGTAAAACTAATCCTGTCAGAAAATGGCTTTAGTCACTCTTTCGTTTTAATTACTTCTATCAATAACGTGTTTTCTTTGTCTCTCTTCCAGAGGAAAATACACCTGAACCAGTTCTTCTGTGTTTGTCTGTGTCTCTTTCCTGTCCCCACAAACCCAGCTGGTCGAGGCAGATGGCCGCCTGTCCTGAGCCTGGTTCTGCTGGAGGTTTCTTTGTGTTACAAGGGAGTTTTTCCTCTCTACTGTCACCAATGTGCTGCTCAGGATGGGAGACTGTGATGAAGAGAAGATTCAACTCAGTCTGCTGGCTTCTTTAGACTGATTTTTGTGTACCTGAGATGACGTTTGTTGTGACTTGGCGCTATAAAAATAACCTGAAATGAATTGAATTAATCATCATTAGAGGACTTTCTAAGTTGATATTTGACCTGTAAACATTCTATGAAAATGTTTTGTCTGATGAATATTAAAAAGTGTCTCTAACTTAATCTAAACAGAACCCAATGTTGGTTTTAATAACGGTAGCAAAGTGGTTCAGTTTGAACTTTGCTGTTGCAGCTTTGCTTCAGTCATCCCCGGTTTGTTTGTGATGGCATTATGTTGCAGTATACATTTATGTATGTGGTTCAGTTAAAGCTGACACTTCTGGTAAATTATTTTTTTTCCTTTTACTCATTGTTGTTCCTTGTAGATGCAGCAGCCTGAGCAGGTATGGGAGGGGCTGGCCCAGCATTTCCTGCTTAAATGGCTGGATGATGTCATTGATTGCATCACTGGGTTTTATTAAATGGAGGGGTTTTCTTTTTTCTATTGCATTGTTTGTTTTTCTTTGGAGTGACCTTCTACGTAGCCCACTGAGTAGCCCACTATTACATTTTTTCTTTTGCCAACCATTTAGTTTGTAGATGAGTTTGTAAATTAGATTAATAATCTTATTTCTGTTTTTTGTTTAGTTTTTATTGTTAAGTTTGACCTGTTCTCTTATGGTTTGGTCTAATAAAGTGAAGGTGTGTTGCCAATTAGCTATAAGAACTATCAGATTTCAGATGCTCAGGTTGGATGTCAGAGCCTAAAAAGTGCCAAACAATAAAATTCACAAAAATGAACTGTCCAATTCCTTAAAATCATGTCCACAGTGTCAGCTCCCAGCTCCAAGTAGGAAAGGTGATAGAGCCCCACCTATCCCTATGCCTGTAATAGACATCCCTTTTTCTCGTATTGCCATGGACATTGTTGGGCCATTGGAGAGAAGTAGCTCAGGACATAGATATATTTTAGTGGTGTGCAACTATGCAACAAGGTACCCTGAAGCTTTCCCACTGAGGAGAATTAAAGCCCGCCAAATTGCTAATTGTCTGATACTGATGTTTTCAAGAGTGGGTATTCCCAAATAAATCCTTATGGACAGAGGATCAAACTTTACTTTCAACCTGTTGAAGGAAGTCTTGGAATTAATGGGATCAAAACAAGTCCATACCATCCACAAACTGATGGACTTGTGGAAAGATTTAACAAAACCCTGAAGTCAATATTGAAGAAGTTTGTAAAATACTCAGGAAAAGACTGGGACCAGTGGCTTCTGTTTCTGCTTTTTGCCTTTAGAGAAGTACCACAAGCATCTAGTAGATTTTCCATTTCAGCTCTTGTATGGTCAAACTGTCAGGGGTCCACTAGATGTTCTCAAAGAGGGACAGACCCGAAAAACACTACACATCCCTCTCTTATGTTTTGAAAATGAGGGACAAGCAGAAACAGTTTCAGGAACTGGCTCATACTCATCTGGTTGATGCCCTGCGGCACCAAAATCAGAACTATGATGAAACAGGTTGCAAGAGGACCTTCATGGAAGGACAACATGTGTTGCTGCTTTTGCCAACTACTTAAAGCAGCCTCTTAGCCAAATGAAAGGGGCCTTTTCTCATCAACAGAAAAGTAGGTCCGGTCTTAGGAGCTCATTATGCCAGATCACCATAAAAAGCACTGACTGTTTTGTGTCAATATGTTAAAGGAGTGGATTGACCAGTTCAGTCAATGCAGTTGTGGGCTTGGGCTGTAAATCAATGAAGAAGACCCTCAGGCTCCCCAGCCCTGGAGCCTTCCATCCAAGGCTTGGGAACAGCAATCGCCAGATGTAAGCCATTTATCTCCAGAGCAGCAGGAGAAGCTGCTGGCCATGTTGACAAGGGAGCGTTTCAGCACAAAGCCAGACTACACTCATCTCATTCGGCATGACATTCAACTTTGCTGTCCAGATCAGCCACCTATCATAGATACGACCTCCAGAGTTCCAGCAAAGCTCATGTCAGCACTGAAACAGGAGGTGGAAGAAATGCTGGCTATGGGGATCATAGAGCCCTCCAGAGGTGAGTGGTGCAGCCCTGTGGTGCTTGTCCCCAAGAAGAATGACTCAAGACACGTTTTGTGTTGATTTATCAAAACTTAATGCTGTCTCTGTTGTTGATGCTTATCCTATGCCAAGAGTTGATGAACTTATTGAATGATTGGGGAATGCTAAATACCTTACAACACTTGACCTCTGTAAAGGTTATTGGAAAGTTTCATTAACTGAGTCTTTGAGGGATTTAACTACATTCAGGTTCCTTGTGGACTTTATTTTTTCAGAACTATGCCTTTTTGGACTTCATGGAGCTCCAGCTACATTGCAGAGGATGATGGACTTCTAAAAGGAGCTGATGGCTACTTAGCAGCATACATCGATAACATTGTGTTGTTCAGTGATATGTGGAAAGATCATGTGAAGCATCTGATGGATGTCCTACAAAGAATAAAAACAGCTGGATTGGCCATCAACCCTGGAAAGTTTCATATTGCAAAGACAGAAGCTAAATACATGGGTTAAGTCATTGGGGGTGGGGTCATTCGCCCTCAGGTGAGTAAGGTTGACAACCTTGCTGCTTGTCCACCTCCTACAACTAAAAAAATGTTAAGATCCTTCCTAGGTTTACCTGGCTGGTACCGCTGCTTAATCCCCAACTTCTCCACCAGATCAACTGTTCTTAGTGACTTAACCCGTAAATCTTGTCCCAATAAGAATAAATGGACTCCATAGTGAGGCTACAATTGCATATCTGAAAAACTATTTGTGTAATGAATCTGTGTTGCAGTGATCAGACTTTACATGCCCATTCACTGTAGACTGACGCAACTAAATGGAGGGGTTTTCTTTTTTGTATTGCATTGTTTGTTTTTCTTTGAAGTGACCTTTTGTGTAGCTCTGTATTACATGTTTTCTTTTGCAAACCATTTAGTTTGTAAATGAGTTTATCAATTAGATCAATAATCTTATTTCTATTTCTTTGTTTAGATTTTACTGTTTGTTTTGACTTGTTCTCTCTTGTCTAAGAAGTGCAGGTGTGTTGCCAAGTTTCTATAAGAAACGTGTGATTTCAGAAGCTCGGGTTGGATGCCAGAGCCAAAAAAGTGCCAAACAATAAAATTCACAAAAAGAACATGAAACTGACAGATGTTGCTATTTTTGTTCACCTGTTTTGACCATTTGACTACACTACCTCACAATAACTACCAATAATTCAAACAGCTGATCTCCACTGACTGATGATGGAATGAAGCATCTGGACTCACAGAAACTTTCTGCAGTTCCTCACAGCTGGAATCAGTCTCAGTCGTCCCTCCTTTGATGTGTTATATTTCTTCAGGTCCAACTCATCCAGAACCTCCTCTGACATCTGCAGCATGAAGGCCAGAGCTGAACACTTGATCGCTGATAGGCTTTTCCTCCTGTTGTCTAATTTCAGGAACTCTTGGATCTCCTGATAAACCGAGACATCCTTCATCTCCATCAGACACTGGAAGATGTTGATGGTTCTGTCTGGAGACACTTTATCACTGTTCATCTCCTTCAGCTTGTTGATGACTCTCTGGATGGTTTCTGGACAGTTCTCTATCTGACCCAGCAGACCTCCTAAGAGTCTCTGGTTGGACTTCACAGAGAGGCCATGAAGGAAGCGAACAAACAGGTCCAGGTGGCCATTTTTACTGTGGAGGGATTTCTCCAGGACTCTGTTCAGGAAGTCATCCAGCGATGAGTATCTGTACTTCTCTCCTAGAAGCCTCTTCATCACCTCCATGTTCTTCAAAATCCTCTTCTTCGCCTTCTTGTTTACCAGAAACCTCTTTTTCCCCTTTTTGTTCTTCCTAAACTTCTTCAATCTTTCCAGGTTGCAGTTGGTGGAACAGTGGAACATGTAGACTGCAGCCAGAAACTCCTGAACACTCAGATGAACAAAGCAGTAGACTGGTT
>JAUBOC010014074.1:0-10358 GCA_032275365.1 Anablepsoides cearensis | reverse complement strand
TGTTTATGTTTACGTTAGGGACTAAGGGGTTTACTGAGAATTCTATGTCAAATGTACTGATGTCATTTGTTCATTTTATGTTATAAAAAATCAATAAAAATAATGTTCAAAAAAAAAAAAATGAGAGATTCTTGGTTCCAGGTTATAGCAAAAGTTAATTTCCACCTGCAGTCCCTGGACAGGTTGATGTGATCAAATATGATTTAACAGATATATGGTGAAAAGCCGGTTTGGTGAATGACATGCTTAAAAAAGTTATTCAGATCTTACTAAAACCAAACTACAAACTAACAGACAATTCATAAAACAATCTCTTTGATTTCATCAATTATAAGTACCATTCTGTTTATTTAAAAGCCATGTTTTGCCAAATGTGCAAACATTTTATAACCGGAACATATTATAATCTCAAGTCATTTGGCAAACTAATCAAATGATTTGTGGCAACAAAAGAGAAGGTAGTTTTTTTTTAAAAAAAGGAGTTCTAAATGTGGAATGCTGCACTCACCTCTAGACGTCACCCTTGTGACTCAAACTTTTTTAAAGTGGAGCAGCAATGTTATGAAGATTTTTTTAAAATAAACAAATAGGGCTGTGTATTGGAAAGAATTTGGCGATACGATACATATGACAGAGGGGTCACGATACGATATATGCCGATATATTGCGATACTGTAAGCAAGGGAATATATTGCGATATTTTGCAATTTTTTGTCCAAAAATTCTATTAAATAAAAACCTCTTACTGGAAAAAAAAAAAAAGAAAAACCAAAATTCATCATCTCAGAAAATTGTAATATTACATAGACATATTTTGATACATTTAGCTGTGTTCTGCATTGTATGTATTTTATTTATTTCATATTTCATCCATGTTTTCAATTATTAAACTAAATTTGCCAATAAATAGTTTGAAAATATATTTTTGGCAGCTTTTAGTTTTTAATATTAATTTTTTATTCTAATATGGTCACCTAACTGTTAACAATGGCCTACCACAGTTAAACGTTTTTGAAGCAAACACAGCATGTTAAACTTAAAATATAAAGACTTAGATGCGATCAGCCAGACATTGTGAGCAACAGACAGTTTTATGTCACGGGGCATCTTAAGGGGGGAGCGCCGAGCTCAAGTTGCTAGACGCATGCGCTATACCCATTCCTGCCTGCCTGCCTTCTGTAACATGACGGCTGACTACAGTTGGAAAAAGAGCGCATGAGACACATCAATTTGTCTTAAAATACAGACGTTCTGACTAATAAGTAACTGTTAGTAACCGTACCTCAGCCTAGAAGGCAGAGGGTGTTGGTGTTTTCCGCTCAGATTCAGCTATTGATGCATGAAGCTAATGTTTACTCACAATACTAATGCCAACCTTATTCTCTGGCTCTCAAGAGGTGGAGGAGCCAAATGGCTGGCTCACTGCTGCCAACTAGTGGTCAGAGACTGAACTACATTATAAAAATGAATCGCTGGCATGAAAGTTGACATTTTAAACCTTAATTAAAAATTGATACATGGCTAGTTTAGAATATCGATACAGCATCGGGTGAAATATTGAGATATTTCAGTGTATTGATATTTTCTTACACCCCTATAAACAAATGTTTGCATAGATAATCAGATTTTCAAAGTTTAAAACATGTTTAGAAAGAATATGATAGTGATATTGTCTAGATTTCTTGTCATAAAGCATTTTTGTATATTGATTCAAGAGGTTTCAAAGTTGTTTTGCAACTACTCAAAATATAAAAACTGAAAAAAAAATCAAAATTTGTAGCCTCAGCAGTAAGATAGCCATGTAAATACCTTTCTTTACATTTATTTAAAAAATACATTGCAACTGTCTTTCCTGTATTTAAAGCAAGACTAGGCTTTTGCAACCATTTAATGATGCCCTTCAATTCTTCTGTTGATCTTAAGGCCACTTTAACATTTTTTTCTATGAGTGAATGGTGAAACTGATGAGAAAGATATGAGTAATGTAAAAAAAAACTTTGCAGATGAAAGGTCAAAAGATTGGGTGGACATGGACATGATGTTTGTTAAGGAAATATTGTTATGTTATTAAGCCATATGTATGTAATTTTATCATTTTCAACAGGAATTTTTCCAAACAACATGAAAATAGCCAAGGTAATTCTTATTTACAAAAAATGTGAGAAATTTATATTCAATAATTACACACCAATATCCTTGTTGCCATAGTTTTCAACAATCTTGGAGAAGTTATTGTGATCAGATTAGATAAACTTATGGATAAACATAATATTTTAAGTAAAAATCAATATGAATTTAGAGCCAATAATTCTACATAAATGGCTCTTTTGGAACTGATGGAACAAATAGCAAATGCTATTGATCAAAAACAATATTGTGTTGGTATTTATATTGATTTGAAGAAAGCATTCGACATGATTGACCACAGTATTCCAGTTGAAAATCTAAATAAATATGGGCTTAGAGGACCAGCATTACAATGGATATCTAGACATTTGGAAAATAGGAAACAGTTTGTACAAGTACATGATGTGTGATCTGATCTCTATAAAATTACATGCAGAATTCCTCATGGTTCTGTACTTGGACCAAAGTTGTTTCTCTTATATGTGAACGACTTGGTTAATGTGTCAGGGCTCTTTAAAAGCATACTATTTGCAGATAATACCACTTTTTGTTTGGGTAAAAACATTGAACGGATGTTAGAGAAGATTCAGATAGAATTTGTGGAAATACAAAGTTGGTTTAAATTTAACAAATTATCACAAAATGGATAAAAATAATAATATGATATTTACAAATAGACAAAGAACTGTTAACATTTCATTTAAAGTTGGTGGTATAGAGATCAGTAGAGTCAGTGAGGTAAAGTTTTTGGGTTTATTATTGATGAGAAACTGACATGGAAACCTCATATAGATTACTTAAGAACAAAACTAGCAAAATCAATTGCATTGATTTACAAAGTAAGACTTGTTTAATTATAAAACTTTGTATATGTTATATAACACATTGATTGTTCCACATTTGTTCTACTGTGTTGAGGTATGGGGTAAAGCATGTAAGACTATTACACATCCTGTTTTTGTTTTGCGGAAAAGAGCTATAAGAGTTATTACGCAAAAAAACTGTCATTATCCATCTAATATAACATTTTGTGAATTGAAATTAATGAAGTTTTATGATTTGGCTGATTATAATATTTTGTTATGTGTAAAGCACATTACATTACATTTAAACATCCAGAAATACTTTGCAAAGAGAGAGAGCTGTTACAACCTTAAGGGGACAGAGATGTTCATGAAACCTAAATTTAAAACCAGTCTCAAAGAATGGTGCACCTCTATCCAAGGAGTCAGATTGTGGAATAATCTGGAAAATTATGTTAAAAATGCCAGATCAATGTACATGTTCAAGAGAATGATTGTTAAAGAAATATGAAAGAGTATATTGTGTATTCATATAAATTGTTCTAGAAGGATTTGAGGTTTTTGTTTTATTGTTTTGTTAACTGAAGATTATTATAATTTGAATTTATAATTGAGGAAAAAATATGATTTTTTTTCTCTCTGCTTCCTTTCATTTCATTGTATTTGTGTTTTCTTTTTATTGTACATAGATTTAATTTTGTTTTTAAGAAATGAATAAAGTTTGAAGCTAAATAAAACGAGGTCATCTGCATACATAATATTAGTGTCACACACGAGTGTGAGATCATTGATAAACAGACTAAAAAGCAGTGCCCTAAAATGGAGCCCTGTGGCACTCCCATGACAGTCTTTGAAGGAAGACAGCAGCCATGTTTCCATCCAATTTTAATTCGAATTTTGAGCGAAATTTAACAATTTTGCAAAAAGGAAAAAACAAAGAAATGCGAATCAGACGTGTTTCCATCAACTGGCTTGAAGCGAATCAGTTACTTCAGACGCATGTGCGTAGTAAACAGAAAGTAAAAGTCGCTAAATTTGCAGGGTCCACACATCTCAGGATAATGGAGAGAAGTTATCAGGAACTTGTTGCTATTATTGGGAAAGTTGTAATTATTCTGTCATATCAACTAGTTTTAGCGATGTTACTGCTGTATGGAGACGTAGAAAAATAAATGCAATTTTCTTCATGTTACTGGAATAACTGAGAAGACGCAAACAGCGGGAGGAGGGTCCTGCTGCCAGTCATGGCTGCAGCCGACCTGAAGGAACAGCTGATCAGCTACATGAGGTAAATGTTCTCTACGTCACAACTTATTCAGCTTAACTGTTTCCATCTCTCCTTTGTGTATTAACTCTTTTTCGAAAAACCCTAAAACCACCTCCAGCGAGCGTATCAACTTTTATGTGAATTAGAGGATGTTTTTCGAATCAAGCCGTTTTCATTCACCTTTTCTGATGCGATACTTCAAAATGTGCATCAAGAAACATTGATGGAAACACAACTAGTGTGCTGTTTACTCTAACACACTGTTTCCTACCATTCAAGATTTAAACCAATCCATTTTTTACTAGACAGTTTGTAGTTTGCTAATTTATACAATATGGTATTGTGATTATTAGTGTTCAAAGCTCTTTCCAAATCAAGAAAAACAGCACCAACTACCCCTCTTTGGTCCAAGCTTTATCTAATTACCTCTAGGAAGTAGAAGCATATTTCTGTTGAATATTTCTTTCTAAAGCCAAACTGTAAAGGGTGTAGAAGGACATTGATATACAGATGTTCGGTTAGCTGCTTCACTACAACCTTTTCATAGACATTAGAAACTGTAGGAAGAAGGGTAATAGGCTGATAGTTACTAATCTCCTTTTATCACCTGACTTATATACAGGTGGATTTGTCTTTAAAATGAAGGACTTGGGTGAATGACTGTTGAAGATGGAGCACTGTGTGTTTGTTTTTATCCCCAAAAAGGACCTAACCTTGTTGGAAAATGATGTTAAACAAATCAAATGGAATGATATTCTAAAGAATAAAACATGGAAGTAAGTGTGCAGTGATATCACAACAGTTTTACAAGTTCTTTTATTAAAATATAAAAAGTAAAACAAAAAAAAAGAGTCTTACCATGGTTTAATAGTCAGCTTTGGAAATTAAACAGAGATGCAGCTTTGAAAAATATTTGTAAAACAGGTTTGACAAGTCACCAGACTTGGAAGAGCTGTAACTAAAGTTTTTCTTTTAAATAAGAAATAAATAAATAAAACACACTGCAGTCATGAATAAGGTGTTTTTTTTTTTTGTTTGTTTTTTTTAGATATTTTTCAGGGGAGGATGAGATCCGCCCTGATTTCCTCAAGGCTCTGGATGTTGTGGGGCTTTCCTGGTTGACACGCCTTTGCAACATCGGGGGCAGTGCCACTGGATTGACCTGAAATGGTTTTCACTTCACAGGTTACAGCAGTAATCAGAGCAAAAGGTGCTACTTTGAAGAACCCAGAATATAAGACATATTTTCAGTTGTTTCCCACTGTTTTGTTAAGTATATAATTCCACATGTGTTATTTCGTAGTTTTGATGCCTTCAGTGTGAATCTACAATTTTCATAGTCATGAAAATAAAGAAAACTCTTTGAATGAGAAGGTGTGTCCAAACCTTTGGTCTGTATTGCACTTGTTAGGGCTGTACACAGAGAGTCTTTATATTAAAAAAAAAAAAATACATTAACCGTCTTTTGCTTTACTTTTATTCAATTTCCCAATAATATGTTCTACTTGTTCTTCATTAGCAGGTGTGAATTTGAAAGCTGATACATCACAGTCTAAAAAACACGAAGAGCAAATTGTTTGAGATAGCTGGCCCAACCTTTGAGTAGATTTGATAAAATAGTTAATCATTTTAAGGAATGCAATCTAACATCATATTTTACATCATATATTTTTCTTTCCAATGAGTTTATCAAAATTTCTCTATAACATTGTACTATTCCCTTTTGCTTCTTTAGTTATATTAAGGAAAAATGTGCCTTTTCTTTTAGAAGTAGTGCTGTAACTTTGTTTCTCAGACATCTATAAATTTGATAGTTGTCAAACCTGTTTCACAAAAAAAATTTAAAGCTGCATCTCTGTTTAATTTCCAAAACTCACTATTAAACCATGGTAAAGTCTTTCTTCTTTTTGTTTTACTTTTTATATTTTAATAAAAGAACTTGTAAAACTGTTGTGATATCACTGCACATTTACTTCCACGTTTTATTCTTTAGAATATCATTCTATTTGATTTGTTTAACATCATTTTCCAATAAGGTTAGGTCCTTTTGGGGGATAAAAACAAACACACAGTGCTCCATCTTCAACAGTCATTCACCCAAGTCCTTCAGTTTAAAGACAAAACCTAATACTAAGATGTATCATGTAAACTTGTGACTTTGTAGAAACATTCTCTTTTTCAGACATTTAATAAAAATAAATAATTTTTGGAATCTCAATAGACCTAAAACAGAGTTGTTTTCTTAGGTTTGCATTATTTCTTTTTGGTTGCTGTTAATTGTTCTGTCACCAGAGGGCGCTATTGTTCCAGAATAGAACAAAATGGTCTGTATAGAGTCTATACAGAACCATGTTTAAGAAAATTAGTATCATTAGTTGATGGAATATTTTTGTTAGTTTAAATGGTCTCTTTATTACAATAACCACAAAATGAGAAGAGGGTCTCTGCAGTCAATAAGTGTGAGTTTCTTCTGTGTAGGTGTAGTTTGGGTAAACCATGATTGGTCTGATAGACCTGTGGAGGAAGTTAAAAGATGAAGTAATAGTAATGGTAAAATAGTAAAAACATGTAAATATAATTTGACTATTTATATATGCGATAAAACTTGTGCCACCTTTGATGGTTTGAAACTGAAACTTTTAAATTCGAATTAACCTGCATTGAAGCTGTATTTTAGTTTATTAAAAATTCAGTTTGACTACTTTCACTTTCAGTTTCATAAATCAATTTCAGTTCCAAAATTCTGATTTTTGTGCCACACATCAGGTCTTTGAGAAATCCAGCCAGAGTAATCAAACACAGATCCACAGATTTTTGTTTCACGTCAGGGAAGCTTCCCATCTGTAATGTAACAGAATTAATGCTGTAAAAGTGACAAAAAACAGACAGTTATTTTATTGCAATGATAATTTAACCTAAAGAAAATGTTACATTTACATCACTTCATGGATCAGTCAGCAGCATCTGATCAATATGTGACCGGGGAGGAGCTGTCAGCTGCAGCAAAATCAGAAGGAAAGGAGGACTGAAGAAATTAGAAAATCAAAACTGACCAGTCATTATCTGTTACTTTTAATATCAAAAAGTAGAACTAATGAGCTATTTTTCTTTCTTTTTTCTTAAATATAAAACGTCTTTACCACTTCAGCACAAGTGAAGGGAAGAAACACTTGTTCAAAGAAATAATACAAAGCTCCGAGGGAAGTTCAACCAGCTTTTTTATTACTTTATTGTGTTATTTTATTACGCACACACAAACTTTATTTTCTCTCCATACGAGTCCTCTCTCTGTCCGACTGGACCAGTGGAACTTGGTTTCTGAAGGCTCACTATGGCTACACCCACACCACACTACAGTCTGAATGAGACAAATCCGATTTTTTCAAATCTGACCCGTTTCAGTCTGTGGCTCTAAATCTGATACATATCTGATGTTTTCAAAGTGACTGCAGTCTGAACACTCAGGTTACATTACATCTGACTGTTTCATCACTGAGGTGAAGGATGGATAACACACTACCATGAAGTCACGCTGTTTAAATCTGTAGTTCCATGTGTTTACAGTTTACAAGTCCAGCTGCTTCATCTTTATACTTTGAATTTTCCATGTAGATCGTATGATAAAAACATCCAGCCTCGGTCGTGGAGCTTATTGAAGCTAAAGTTACTTGGTCGATACTTTATTTCCAACTCGTTGCTTTGTTCCAAAAATAAAATGCTTTTCCGGAGCATCTGTTCAGAGGCAGGTTCAGATATAAACACTGAACTAAACAAGCAGGTCAGATAATTATTTAAAAGGCTCTGATTGAACAACTTCAGTTTCAACGCGCTAAAAGTAGCATCCATGCTAACTCTGTAAACAAACAGCAGCTGAATGAGAAGTCAGGTCTTTCACTGCGCATGAGTCACATCAGCGCTGTGGAGCGTTCACACAGGAGTCAGATGCAGGTCACATTTAAAATATTAAAGATTAAATAAAAAAAATCTGAATTGAGCATTAAGACCTGCAGTGTGAACGTAGCTCATGGTACCAAGGTCTGACACAGAAGAGGCCTGATGATGTCATCAGAGCTCCTATAATAATTCTGTGAACAGAACTTTCTGTAAAACTTGTCCAGACAGAGATGAGATATTTTGCTAAGAGACAAACTGAAGGAAAGTTCAGCTCAATCATCCATTATCTTCTGTTTTATCTGAAGTCGGGTCACAGAGGCAGCAGCTTGAGACCTCTCTTTCCTCAGCCAGCTCTTCCAGCTCTTCTGGGAGGACTCCAAGGTGTTCCCAGGCCAGCTGAGAGACAGTGTGTCCTGGGTCTTCCTCTGGGTCTCCTCTCAGTTGGACATGCCTGAAGCACCTCTCAGGGAGGCGTCCAGGAGGCATTTTTACTAGACGCCCAAACCACCTCAACTGGCTCATCTGGATGTGGAGGAGCAGCAGTTCTACTCTGAGTCTCTCCCAGAAAACTGAACTTCTTACCTTATTTTTGGTTGGAAAATCCAACTTATGTCCATAAAATGTAATCAGTTGAAACATTAACATTTTTATAAGTCAAACTGAAACAGTTTGTCTAAAGCTGTCATTAACAAAGTCTCTTTCAAATCTTTAAATAGTATGTTAAAACTAGAATGGTTACAGCTATTTTTAATGAAGCAGAATAGTTTTTGGAATATTATCCCTTTTAGAATATTCTCAAATCGTGGTGGGATTGAATCTCATGTAATTTTAGTGTTTCGAAATTACCCTTCATATTATCTAACTTTCACCAACAGGTTCTTTATAGTTGGAAAATTGCATATATGCACAACTTTACTCCACCTAATTCATCTATTTGGAACAATATATATATTTTATACAAAAGAAAATCTATATATTACAATGACTGGGTGGAGAAAGGTAGTTGGTCAGCTGTACATTTGATGGACAAGAAAGGGAATCTTCTTGATTATGAAAATCTTAAAACAAAATTTGGACTCACATGTTCAAAACAACAATATTCTATAATTATTAAAGCAATTCTACAAGAAATGAAACATATTGTTAAAGGAATGTTGTTATATGATGAGATAAACCCCAAAACACCCTTTAGTGATGATAGATGAACTTGAATTAAAAAGTAAAAAGTTACAAAGTTTTAAGAAATGCAATTACGAAACAGTTATTTCCTCTTTTATTAAAAACAGTAATTACTCTCAAAGATTTCCAAATAAAAATCAGAACTACATATCTCACTCTACTAGTCTCTTCTAACGCTAAAGAAACTCATTGTTAAATTTCAAATATTTATCCCAGTAATAAATTTCTTACACAATGTTTTAAAATACTGAATTAGAGAGAATTAGAAACAGTGGAACATTTATTTTTTGATTGTACATACACAAGAACCTTTAGGAGCTTATTTCAATCATGGATTTTGACAATTGATGCACAAACACCTATTGTGACATATAAGGATGTCAAATAGGGAATGTTTCTGAAAGAAAATGAAAAACAAATATTTCATAATACTTGTATAATTATAGCAAAGCATTATATCCATAGATGTAAATTTTGAAAACTAAGCCCTCATTTTGTGTTTATTTTATGGAAATTTTACAATTCAAAAAAGCTTTAAATTACATCAAAGAAAAATATGCTGCAAAATTAAGAAATTAATAGGACAATCTAACTATAGAACTAGACCTCTTGTTGTTTTATTTGTGTTCTGTTATTTTATATGTATAATTTTTATGCTTATTTAATTTTGTTTTATTTTAACATGAATTGAGCTAACAACTTGTTTGATAAATAAAAAAAACATTACTACAAAATTAATGGATTTTTAATCAAACAAGCTGTTAGTTCAGTCATTCTGTTTTGTTTATCTTACATTGTTTAATGTACATTGTACTGCCTTTATTGATTGAAAACAAAAAAGGGGGGAAAAGTCTCTTTCAAGATCATTGAGAACCTTTTTTTTTTAAAAAAACTTAAATCTATTTGATTAAACCACACACTAGTGATTCAAAGAGATTAAAAATAATAAATTGTTTATTATTTAATAAAATAAACACCAATCCTTCTTAAACTGGATTATATCTTTCATAGAAACGCAGGGATTCTGCAGCGATGAGGAGCAGTTCACTTCGAGCTCTTATTTTGAAGGCAGCAGCTACCGGAAGTCT
>JAUBOC010014008.1:0-10361 GCA_032275365.1 Anablepsoides cearensis | reverse complement strand
GTGTGTATGGGGGGGGGGGGGTTAGATTATGTAATGAAATTAAAATGGATGAAAGTCTATGCAAAGTTCCCATGAAGGTAATAAGTCATGATGTGTGTGTGTGTTCCTGTTTATACTACAATGTGAGGACGTCGTGTTTTAACCAGCAAAATGAGGACCTTGTCCCGTTTCTCACAGTTTTTGCAGCTCTAATAGTTTGGTTTAAAAAAATGAATGGAAGTCAATATAAAGTCTTCAGCTTGATGCAAATACAATAGTGTGTGTGTGTGTGTGTGTGTGTGTGTGTGTGTGTGTGTAACACTACAGGAGTCATCTTACCACAGTCTCTTTGTTTGGGTCTATGTGAGCCTCTTTGTGTGGAAATGCTGAAACATCTGAGAACAGAACTTCACTTTACAGAAACTTAAAAGTTTTTCTGCTTTTATTTCATATAAAACTGGAGCTGGTCGTATTTTACTCATCAAGACGATAGTTTGTTCTCAGGCGTCATCATTAAAGTGAAACCACAGGAGAGGCCAGAGGTCAGAGAGTAAAATAAACCCATCCGGAAGCTTCAACACATGACCCGTTTGTCTGCCTTCCAGGAATTACACAGGACCGACTCAGGCTTGGTTCTGCACCGACTCATCCACATGAGAACAAGTTGAAGAAATAAAACTTCACCTTCATAAAGATTCTGCAGCTTTATCTGCAAAATCAAATCAGCTATTATAAAAAGACAATAACATTTTACAAGTTTGTTTTTTAGGCCTGATTTTATTTCAGATAAAACTGTGACTTTGTGTAGAATTAGACAGATAACGAACTTCATCCTCTTCATCAGAACCTAAAACTAAAGCCTGCTCGGATCGTAAACAGTGGATTATAAACAGTGGATTATAAACAACGTATCAGATTTACAGCCTAGTTTTAAAACACAACAGTAATGGCTGCAGACACTTCCTGTTTGGCTCACAAACAAACTGAAAGGCAGCAGAGAGGAGTTTCCTCGCGGTGAACATTACAAAGATGACGTTCCTGCCCGACCACAGAGCCCCGCCCACCGGCTCCATCCCATAATTACCTCTGAATACTTTGCATTCTCTGCAGAAGGCTGACAGCCTCCCAGGAAGCAGCTGAGCAGAAACAAGAAGAAGCTTCTAGAGTTTCCCCACAAAAACAGATAATCCTGGAGTGTGAGCCAGACAGATTATCACCGCAGCAGAGAGGACGTGAGAAAAAAACATTATTCTCTGCAGAAAAACACGTCTGTCAGCAAACATCTGCCTGAACACACAGAGACAAACCTGTCACTGAGGTGGGAAAACTAACCGTGACCTCTGACCCCGCCTGAAAGCTAATGAGGCTGAGGAAACTTTTACTGCCTGCTGCTGTCCTGACAGGACTGATCCAAAAATCTTTAAATATTCAATCTGCAGACTCTGGATGAAACTAAACCTCTGCAGAATCTTCTGATTATTTAAATCTGAAATAGGGTTGGGCAATATTGGCAAAAGAATTGATCATGACTAATTGTGGTATTTAGCTGATAATGATTAATATGATGATTAATCCCCTGGAAGCCCTCATGTCACAGTCATATGACCAATTTAAATCACTATAGTGAAGAAGATTTACTCTCTATAAAAATCTGTTTCAAACTGTGTCAAAAGTACAGACTTCAGGCTTTGCATCAATTTTTAAACTGTGTTGATAAACCAAGTAAAACCAGATTTATGATTAATAAATGATGAAACTTAAAAAAATGTTTGTATATTTGAGGCAGAGAGGAGCATCGAGCTGACTGCTGAGGAAATATTCAGTCAGTCTGTCAGGTGGCATTAATTGTATTAATCAAGTGCAAAAAATATTTGATTAAAGTTTTTCTGATGATTAATTAACACAATAAGATTTTTTTCAACCCTGCCTGGAAATAATAATATTTTTGTCCCATTCTGGATCTTTTATAGTAAAAACTCACTTCCTTACTACTACTACTACTAGAACTGATCCAGTTCAGCTGGTCCCTTAACGAGGCTCACAATTAGTAGAAAACCAAGTGGCAGAGATCCAGAAATAGTCAGCTTAGATCTGAACATGCAGGAAACGCCTCGGCCTGGCACAGAGGACATCTGGAGCTTTTAGAAGAAATAAACAAAGAAAGGCAGTTCCAGAAAATGAGCTAAACAAGCTCAACAATTTGAGATAAAAATAGCTAAAAATAGCTGAAAACCTGCTGAAATATTTACAGGTCAGAGGAAAACAAAAACAATGAAGGGATCGCTGACTCAGCGTTCACACGGTGAAGCAACACAGTTGTAAAAACTTCTCCTGTTTTTGAGCGAACATGTTTTTTTTTTATCTCCGTCCTCCATTTTATTGCATGAGATCCACAATGAAACTCAGTCAGGTCATAAAAACCAGGTGTGTCAGAAGCGTGTAGCAACCTGACGTGGATCTGAGGCTGCAGGCCCGACCCGTCACAGAGGAGAACCTCTGCTCTTTGTTCAGCTCAACGCGGGAAATCTCTACTAAACAGTTACTAAATTTAATTTAATGAATTTAGATTTAAATCAAACGTGAAGAGCAGGTCTCATGCTTTCATTTGGAAGTCTTATTGCACAATCAAAGTTGTGCAATAGTCCCGATATGTTCAGGTAAAACAGTCAGTTATTCAGAAGATTCCAACGCCACACCTTCAGCTTTAATCTCACACTGTGTTGGTTTTACAGAAACGACTTCTCACCGCTGTCACAAGCTATGAAAGAAAACTTTATTCTAACAAGTCACAATGCACTTTAAAGAATTTAGCTGAATAAACAGCCCTGCAGGTTGGATTAAAGATTATTCTTTAAAAAATGCATCGACTAAAAGCACAAAGAGGTGAAAAAAAACAAGAAAAATACTGATTTTCTGTGAAATCGCTGCATAAAGAACTGCAGAAATTCAATAAAGAAGCTGAAACTGAATTATTAGAAAGACAAAACAAACAGAATAGAAGCTAAAATTGGTAAAACTGAAGCTTAAAGCTAAAAATACCACAACAGTAGCTAAAATGCCAAGAAAACTTTAGCTAAAACTTTAAATAACCCCAATAGTAGCTAAATACTATGATTAGTGGTTAGCTTAAAACCAGCAAAATTTGGCTAAAAGCTAAAATTAGCATTTCAGTAGCTAAAAGCTAAGAATAACATTAGCACATTAGCTAAGAGTGAAAGCCAACAAAACCATATCATTAGCTAAAAGCTAACATTACTGAAATTGTGGCTAAAAGCTAAGAATAACATTAGCACATTAGCTAAGAATAAAAGCCAACAAAACCATAGATAAAACTTAACATAAACACAACAGCAGCTAAAAGCTAGGTATAGCAAAGGAGTAGTTAAAAGCTAACGCTAAATGCTAACATTAGAACTGAAGCTACAATTAGCTCGGATTAAATAAATCCATTAATTTTAATAAAACCATACCTGTTAAATATCTTAAAAAGTATAAAACAGTTGAACAAGCTGAATATTTGAAATAGCTGAAAGTACACAGAGGTACTGAAATATGTATGGAGCAAAGTATAAACAGGTAAAATCAGCCTGAATGCTGACTCAGCATATGTTCTGTAACCAAACATTTGGTGACGCGCTTCAACAACCACAGAAACCTCCTCTGATTTAAACCAGCAGTAAATCCTTCAATCATACTTATGAAAGGTCAAAGGTCAATCCTCCCTGAAGTTAAACACCTCTCTTCTCACTTCACACAGCAGGAATCCATCACCAGCCATGTTTTTAGGCTCGTCTCAAACACAGACATGTTTCAGAGCTCTGAGTTTGTTTTTACTACAAACACACGGTTCAAGTCGAAACAACCTGTGCACGATGTTTGGGTTTTTGATTTCAAAACAACCATGTTGTTGTTTTCTTCCTTTATAAAACCTAAATGTAAAAATGTCAAATCAAACTAATTAAAAATCCACAGTGTTTGATTTTTGCTTCAGTTATCTAAATCCAAAATAAATTATACGCTTGTTGTTTTAATATAAAGCAATACCAGAAATAAAGGAAGTCAACAAACTAGAGTTTATAGTGGCTGCTAAAAAAATAGAAACCATTTCTAAAGATAGTGGCACTGGTTGCACTCAATAAAAAAAAACAAATTTTTGCAATTATCATTTTTCTATTTTAGTTTTAAACAAAATAAAAAACATGCCAGTTTCTTCCTTGTTTTATTCTGAAACAAAAAAAAGAACCAACTGTGCATTGATTTGAAAAGTTTTGCAGTTAAAAATAAAAAACATCAGGCTGATAATAATAATAATAAAAATAATAATAATAATAATAATAATAATAAAAATAATAATAATAATAATAATAATAATAAAAATAATAATAATAATAATAAAAATAATAATAATAATAATAATAAAAATAATAATAATAATAATAATAATAATAATAATAATAATATCACCATCTTGAACTAGATTCCTCCCAGATGTTCAACAGTTGTAGATGTTACATTTTAATCTGACACTGACATTTTGAGATGAGATATTTTGCTGACAGAAAAACAATTGCATAGTTAGCTGTTATTTGGGTCAGAACCACACCCCTGGTAATACTACCAGTAAAAAGACAAACTATCCTCAGGCAACCTCGTCAAACACAGCAGCCTCGTTTCAGCAAACCTACTCCTGGTTTGCTTTTATTTTGAGGGTTTGGATTTGAAACAGAACCGAACCAAAGTGAAACTGGTTCAGTTCTGGGTCTTTTTGTTTTGTTTGTTTCTGCTCAGACGGCCCAGCTGACACAGAAGTGATAATTACAGCAGTTTGGACTTTGTCGGGTCCATTGGCACGAAGACGTTATAAATCACAGAACCACCCTGTTGTGACAGCAGCTAAAACACAAAGCCGAAGGATCACATCAAAGACGTGTCGCCCGCCCACCGCAAAGGCTTGTGGGAGGAGGTGGGCCACGCCTCGGTGTCACCGTCGCCCTGCTGCAGGTGACGTTCCTGACATCTGAACAAACACCTGGCCCCGGCTGAACCTAGAACTTAAGAAAACTAAAAACTAAAACCAGCCTGGAGTTCTGACGGGTTTAGGCTTCATGGTAATGAAGCTCAGGTTTCATCTCGTTACTGCAACATGTGAAGGTCCTCCTACAACCATCGTTACAAGACAGACAGAAACACGAAGCAGAAAGTAAACCTCAGATGAGCTGAAAACTTTCTGTTGAGTCAAAAAGGTTTTGAAACAGAAAGCTCCGTCTCAGTTTGTATCTTTTATGGAGCAGACAGACTTCACTTCTGGTGCTGAGGAGAAAGTTCTGAGTTCAGATATGATGGAGGTCAGAGGGAGTCTGGAACACTCTGATGGGATCTGAGAGAAAACCAGGAGGGTTTAAATGGGACTAACACATGGTTCTTAACATCTCTTATTTAAGATTAATCTGTGGACAAACATGATGAATAAACTAAATAAATAAATAAACTTGGCTGAGACATAAATCACAAAATAAATCTCTTATTTTGTTGGATTGTATCAATATATCGATTAAATAATGATGTAATTACATTAAGACAAAATTAAAACTTTGATCTCCGTCGTTATCATATGCCTGATGTGGACAGAAATTGTATCATGGCTTTGTAATACTGTGAAACATTGTCATCCAAACAATCAATATATTGTATCGTTATATCATGATATCATATTGTGATAATACTGTAACATAATAATATTGTATTATGATAATATTGTATAATTATACTGTGATAATATATCGGAATAATATCGTATCATGATAATATCATATTGTGAAATTGTGATGTTATTGTATCATGATAATACATCGTGATAATATCATATTGTGATAATATCGTATCATGATAATATATTGTGATAATATTGTATCATAATAATCGTATCAGTTTCAGTTGAACTTGGACCGTGTTTAAAAACATGCAACATTGTTTCTTTTTAAATCAGTGTTTAAATGCTCTGGTTGGTCTTGTTGAGTCTCTGCTGACTGACTGGCTGCCATCAGGAACCTGACTGCAGCTCATCGGCTGCTGTTGGCTCCCGGGGAAACATCTGGCAGGTTAAAAGTCCTGTTCTAACATTCCAGCAGTGTTTTTGCCTCTCGGCCCTCAAATGTTTGTCAGAGCTCCTGTGAAAATTCCGTTTGTAAGTTTTGTACATTCTGTAAAACATGAAAGAATGTATTTTTAGTGCAGAAATAAGAATAAATCTTATAATATCTGCCACCTATTAAAATAATAACTTCAAAACAAACAACCTAAACTTGAACCTCCAAATTTGATAAAAATCAGGAATCCTATGAAATCTCCACTTAATGCTACACAGCATCATGCTTTCCCAATAAACTTCAGTTAGTAGTGTTTTTAAGATATATATTTGTAGAAGGTCTTATATTAACATCAAGACAAATCCACAAACTGAATCACAGCAGCGCTCCTTCCTTAAAAAAACTCCCTTCAGGTTATAGTGACTATTTCTTTAGACAAATTTTGATTGAATATTTGAATATTTAACATTTTTATGAGCTTTATACGTGACTTGTAAAATCAGAGTTCCTACAGCTTACGGCAAGTTAAATTTAAGACTTTTTAAGACTTTTTTAATTTAAGACCAACTTCACAATAAACACAAATGTAAAACAAAACAACAAGCTGGGAGAGGCATGTCGGTAAATTATTTAAAAACATAAATAAATGTTCCCAATTATTTAAATATTTGAGACAAATTACAATTAAGCGTGCACGATATATGGGCAATAACATCAGTATTGTTCAATGTTGGTCATTTGTTAGAATATGTCGGTATTAGTCCGATAAGTAAAACTGGGTCGATATAAAAGTCTCATATTAATTTCCCACTTTTTAGCTTTATGTTTGTGTTTCAGGAGGGGAGATGGTTGGTTGAGTAGAATCTGTTTGATAGTGATGAAGTAGAACCGTGTCAGAGGTCGTCTTTTTACTTTATCGATCAATCATCCTACTTACATGTGTTACAGTTTTTAACCTCTGAAGGGTTTATTTAAGACATTTTAAGGCAGATTATTGTGGAGACTTAAGGATCTGCAGGACCCTGAAAATACATCATAAATAAATCATAAAGTTTGAATCATTTCGACTGATGAAATTATTAACTGTCTGTTCTCACTCATGCTGGTGTGAGACGTTCCAGACATTCAGGGTCCATCCTGTCCACATGAACCACCTCAGCTGGTTCCTCTGGATCTAATCTGGGTCTCTCCAGGAGAAATGAATCTCTCAGCTGGACCTGCAGGATCTGAGCTCTGGTTCTGGTTCTGCTGTTAAAGTCAGAGTTTCCAGTTGAGCTGCAGGTTTTATCAGGACAGAGACCAAACCTCCATCCTGATGGTACTGAAGAGGCTTCAGAGCTCCTTTTTTCTTCTCACACTTGTAACAATAACAGTTTGTAATCAAGCTGCTACTTTTTACAAGAACCTTCAACATTTTTACAGGTTGGACCAGATTTGTTGCCAAACTGAATCAGAAAACCCGAGGAATGTACGCTAACCCTGGTTAACGGTTAACTCATTAGTTTCATGGGCGTGGCATGAATAAAAACTGTTTTTCAGTCACATTATTTATTTCTTATTGGACTCGACTTCAGCAGAGATCCAGACCTGCTGACAGGTCCTGGATCTTCTGATGAACTTTGGTGATTTCTCTGTATTTAGAGAGAGCAGCGTCCGCCGGCCTGTCAGAACAAGCTGTGGACTCGTGTGCCTGCAGGACTCTGATGTGCTCATTAAGTTTTGGCGTCTGTTGGAGGAGTTTCAACTTGTAGCTGCGCTCACGCTGGCATCAGAGTCTTTTTGTCTTCAGTTCCAGTTTGGTTGAAACTCTTACTTCTGCCGTGGGAATGAAAGTGAAAGTGGGAACGAACTAAAGAGGCTTTTGTTTGTGCACAAATGTTCGACATCTGTCCATCGTTGACCAATCAGAGAGCTGGGTTTTTGTTTTCTTACCTCGTTGTCATCGATCATCAGGTCTGGAGTCTTGGTGGGACTGGGACCGGGGCTGAAGACTGACGAAGAGGACATCTGGCTGATGCTCTGAAACAACCAATCAGAGAGAAGAAGAGAAAAGTCAGATAATATATCATGATAATATCATATCGTGATAATATTGTATCATGATAATATTTTGGGATATTATTGTATCATGATAATCGTATCAGTTTCAGTATCAAAATGATATATTTATATGTCTAAATATAGAGGTATAAATATAGACTAAATATAGACGTATAAATATATACTTCTTATACTTTTATACAATTAAATTCACTCTATCCAGGAGGGTAATATTTTTTAACAACAACAAGCTGTAATGAAACAGGAGTAACGACTTTCTACTTCTTACCTTTGTAAAAAATGTAATAAGTAGAAAGTACAGATATCTGTTAGGGCTGCAACGATACAGAAAATTCACGATTCGGTTCGGTTTGATATTTTTTCGATACATAAAAGAGAAATTTCCATGCCCTTTTTAACTTGCAATTTAGTGAAATTACTAATAAACATTTGTTTAACCTCAAAAGTACAGTTTTTAAATTAAATGTTGCTAAAACAGCAGGTTTTTCAGTGGATCTGCGCTTGAAAATGCAGCCTAGGTGGAGTAGTTGAACACAGATCCACTGATCCTTCAACACAGAGCATCTTAAAAAGACAAGTTGATAAAATAAATGTAAAAAATCTGTATTGATCGATACAAGTGTCTTCGATACAGTTTGATACGGGTACATGTATTGTTGCACCCTTAATAACTGTGTAAAAATGTAAGAAGTAGAAGTAAAAAGAAGACTGAAAAATAATTACTCAAGTAAGGTACATATACCCAAAATTTCTACTTAAGTACAGTAACAAAGTATTTGTACTTAGTTACTTTATAACTCTGATGATAAAAAGACTGAGGTTTGATGAGCTGTCAGCTCTGTTTCCATCAGAACAGCTTTTCAAACATGCAAACTGAGCAGAGAACACGCGCTCATCTGTTGTCAGCTCTCACTAAAAGTTCAGAATGATCTACAGGAATGGAACCAGAGGTTTCACAAGCACATTTTCATGCGCCGCCAATAAAAAAGACGAATGTTTTGGTGTCATTTTGACAAAGTAAAAATGTTCTGATGTCAGCCCGAAGACATCAACAAGAGCTGAACGCGAGCCAGAAACCGTCTGCGTTTAGAGACGTAAAAATGCAAATTAATCTGCCTGAGTTGGTGGGAACAGGTTTTTTTTTTTTACACAATTACTTCGGCTAAATCTTCCTTTAATGAAAGAATTCCTTGAAGGTAAGTTTGGCAAAGTTATAAACAAAAACATCTGTTAGAGTGTTTGTTGGGATGACTCTCAGCTACTACCACCCAAACAGTTCCTCTGTGAACTGAGTTCATCCTGGCAGAAGCTTTAATAAAAGCAGAACTAGAGGCTTATCTGTGGTGGGGTCACAAACATAACAGGTCTAGGTGGGAAACCATGACCCCCGTCTCCCAGAAACACTCTCCAGCTAATGGAGGATCTAGTTCTGGATCTGCACCGGCTTCTCCTACCTGTGAGTTGTACCTGGAGGAACGTGTCCAGGATTAATGAGGTCTGAACCATCTTAGCTGACTCAGAGTTCACTCTGCACCTTATCCCTAAGGCTGAACCCAGCTTTGGTGGATCCAGACTCTTGTTCTTGTGATCCTGATCCACCTCAGGACTATACGTAGATGAGGGGAGAACCTTAACTGGACCAGTAGTTCCAGAGCTTTCAGCGCAGTAACGCCTCATTTCTGTGGATAGAAACTAGGGATGCTCGATATATTGAATTCATATCAGTATTGGCCGATATTGGTCATTTTTTAGAAAATCTGTATCAGTCCCATATGTAAACGTTGATTTCCCAGTTTTTCACTTTGTGTTTCTGTTTTGGTTGGTTGATCAGCATCTGTTTGATCATGACATTGATGCTGCACAGCCAGGAATAACTGAAGTAGAGCCATGTCAGAGGTCTGGTCGTTTATGTATGGTATCAAGAAAAGACGTATGTGTTTATGTGTATATGTATAATTTGTGTGTTTGTGTAATATCAGTAAATTTCAGTTATCGGCCATAACAGCAATAATTATATCAGATATCAATATCGGCTGGAATTTTCATATCGGTGCATCCCTAATGGAAACCCAACGGTTGGTCAGTCTCCGGCTCTGATCCGTCAGTGTTCATGAACAAGAATCACAGATCCTTGAACCCTATGGTGATTGGTGCGTTGGAGAGGCTAGCAACTAGCATGGATTAACTGGTGTTAGCATCAGAGAGGCTAGCGACTAGCATGGATTAACTGGTGTT
>JAUBOC010013836.1:0-10368 GCA_032275365.1 Anablepsoides cearensis | reverse complement strand
TTCAAATTATGTACATTCAGATTCAATCTGAATAATTCAAATTCAGTTCCTGCTGGCACAAGATTTATCCCATACGTATCTCCTGTCAGGGACATAACGCCTGCTTTTACTGTAATACCCCACTAGATGCAAAAATAAAAACCATTTTACTGAAGTTATGGAAAAAGTGCCATATTTATTTTTAACATTTTGTCTCAAACAATTGTTTGGATCATGCTCTCCCTGTTTTAATCCAGTTTGATGATGTCATCAATCGCGTGCCGGTGAACGTCTCTGGACCACAAGCATTTATTAACACATTTTGTTCAAATCCAGGTGGTAACTTATCGGGCTTTTGTTATCAAAAAATAAAATGATACCGATATGATGAGATTTTACATTTTTATGCCAATATCGGACCGATAAAATCTGTAGGCCGATATTATCAGACATCCCTACAAAAAATTATATAATTCATTTAATTTTACAGATACTGACCTAAGGTTGGCCAGTAACTAAGACCAATATACTGTGCAACAAGATAACACAAAATCCTTGTTCCTTGTTGGAGATAACTTCGCCTATTATCAAAACATCTTATTACCCACTGCATTAAATTTAATGAAACCTTTAGGTAACAATAACTGGATGTACAGTACATTTATACCTGATTAACTTTTGGAGTCGGTCCAATGTAAGTTGGCTGTCACAGTCAACTGATCAAAATAAAGTCAGTTTGACAGATGCTGAACTAAATGGTGTAGTTAGTAGATGACATTCACAAAACATGCTCAGAATGAGATTCATGGTGGGGTGTGTGTGTGTGTGTGGGGGGGGGGGGGGGGTCTACTGATGATACTGGGAAGGCATTTTCGTGTCATTTCCTGCTGGTAGCTGGAGTAAATTGTTTTCTTAGCAGAATATTTTGGTTTACAGGATTTATCTGATTTTCATGCCATTTTTTGCTGAAGTGAGCATATGGGGTAAGAACACTATCAGAATAAAGTGTATGTAAAGACAGAAATGTGAGCATATTAGTAAATAAATGGGCATAACAAGAAATTGTTTTGCTTTTTTCTCCTTAATGAAGGGTACAAATTCAAGAGCCATTTGTTGAATAGGTTTGCACTACATGCTACAAACCACACACACATCCCAGTCGTTTTAGACTTCAGATCTCGTGTGTGTAACTTGAAGTTGAGTGTGTGGGTACCTCTGCCATATCAATGGATCCCACCGCCAGAGTCTTGTAGCCTAAGATAGTTCGATTCTTGTACCGTTTCCTCCTTTGAAGCATTATCTGCAGCTTGTTGCCTTCTCTCTTTAGGAAGTGAGGGTACTGAAAGAAAAATAACAAAATGCAGGATAACCCAAATCTGGGAAATGAGAGATTAAGCATCTGATAAATGCTGAAGTCAGACTAAGACAATTGGTTCTGTGGAAGACGGGCTTAACGCAACAGTTGAAACAGCATCAGTTTGTCTTTTTGAAACTTTGGTTTCAGAATAAAATTCTCATGTTTTGTCTATATTATGTGTATGAATTGTTACTGCATGAATGATACTTTCTAGCAGCGAACATACTTTACTAACCATATTTATTAATATAGCTAGGAGTTCAAGACAATGTAGTGTTTCTTTGATTAATTATTTTGAAATTACGGATATTATCCTTGTTTTGCTCGAGTAGTTTGGGAAGTCATCATGTAACCGGTGGGTTGCTAGTTCAAACCCCTGCTCAGTCATTGTGTCCTTGGGCAAGACACTTCACCTGAAAGGACATTTTTTAGCTCATTAATGCTTCACCTGATTTGACTGCTGGTGGCACTGGTGTATGGCAGCCTTACCTCTGTCGGTCTGCCTCAGGGCAGCTGTGGCTACAATGTAGCTTACCACCATCAGTGTGTGAATGTGTGGCTGACTGTAGTGTGAAGCGCTTTGGAGTTAGACTTCATAAAGAACTATACAAGTTCAAGCCAGTTCCATTTGTTCCTTTTCCTGTTGATGCAGTGTGATCTTTGTAGACTGACTGACCAGCAAATATAGACTTAAATTGAATTTTGGCGAATAGCCGTGCATACGCCGTTGTCCTGTGGAGATGATGTAAATGCTCTCATTGACAACAAAAGGTTTTTTTCCTGCAGAGATTGTGCCGCGGCTGAGCGGAGATGACACTTTGTAAATCCAGGGTCAGTGGTACGAATAAGAAATAGCTGGAGGAATATTTTGACTAAAGACTGGGTATAAAAAGAACATTTTAGAAAGTTTGAACATTTCAAAAGTAAAAGGCAGAGATTTATCAGTCTGCAAAAAACAGAATCTAAAAATAGAGTTTGTCAGTTTGACACTTCCTGTACTTACAGTTATGGTGCAGAACAGATTAACATCATCGGTGGATTTATCACGTCACTGTCTGCAGTGATCAGAACTGTAAACAGCTCCAATCAAGTCTCATCGGGGCAGAAATTCTGCTGATTTTAGCTCATTAATACATCCACTACTAACACTAAATCTCACATCTTATCAAACTACATGCAGCATAAACTGTTGAGTCCAACAGTGAAGCTTTTCTGTTTAAAATCCATTTATAAGAACAAAACAAGATAAATTAACAATCAAGCATCTTTGAGCAGACAGAACAAACTGAAACACAAGACAGAAAGGAAATTCACATTTCCTCCACTATGATAGGCTAGTAGTTATTTTGCATTCTATACACAACACTGAAACTGGTCACAGGTGGATCTTATTATACTAGTTATGTGACATCTGAGAATATTTGTTGGACAATTAAAGCAAAAGGGGTGAACATATACTTTATGTACATACTACTTTTCAGTTTTATATTTTTTTGAATTATCTAACAGAAGTTTTTTTCTTTGTCTAGCTTTGTTAATGGGATATATTTTTGTAGATTTATTTAGTTTTAGTATTTTTTTTATTAAATCTTAAGGTGAATCCAATTGAGAGCACAGATCTCCCACTAAACTGTTGTGCTACCAAACTACTTTTTGCAATTAAATTATGAATTTAATAATACAGCAATAAAGGCAACAAAGCGACAAAAAAATGAATATGGATAAACATTTTCACGACTCAATGTGTTTCTCTGTGTGGGCTGTTTAGTTAGTGAAAATAGGTGGTATGTGTGTCTGTGTACCTGTTCATCCATTTAATTTTACACAAATAAAATAAAGAAAATACTCATTTCAGGAGGAGGAACACCTTCTGTCCTCGATTTTAATCTGTGTTTTGTAAGTAAAGTCACAACCTTGACCTGCAGGAAGAAGAAAATACGTAGTCTAATATAGCCTATAGTGCATATAGCTTGACTGTGTGCAGTTGTACGTTTAACGCACAATTGAAAGAATAATAAGGATTTCATTATCTACAGTCCATAATATGATCAAAAGAATAAGAGAATCTGTACAAATCTCAGCAAATAAGTGGCAAAAAACCAACATGGAATGTCTGTGACCTTTGATCCCTCAGGCATTAAAAACCAACATCATTCTGTAACGGAAATTAGCACATGGGCTCAGGTACGCTTCAGAAAACCATTGTCAGTGAACACAGTTTGCCACTACATCTACAAGTCCAAGTTAAAACTCTACCATGTAAAACCAAAGCTACGTATATTTCATACATACAGGTTTTGGAGCAACATATGCTGCCAACCAAGTAATGTCTTCTTCAGGGACGTCCTGCTTATTTCAGCAAGACAATGCCGAGCCACATTCTGCACGTGTTACAACAAGCGTAGCTTCACAGTAAAAGAGTGCAGTTACTAGACTGGCCTGCCTGCAGTCCAGACCTGTCTGCCATTGAAAATGTGTGGAGCATTATGATTCACAAAATACAACATCGAGCAACTGAAGCTTCAACACTTGTGTCCTCAGTTCCCAAAAGCTTACAGAGTGTTGTTAAAAGGAAAGCAGTGGTAAACATGTCCCTGTCCCAGCTGTTTGGAACATGTTGCAGGTACCAAATTCAAAATGAGTAAATATTAGGGCTGCACGATATTAGGAAAACCTGCCATGTGCGATAACACTGCTTAATATTGCGATGACGATATGACTTGCAATAAATGAACAAATACATATGTATCTTTCTGCTCTGGGTTCAAAGCCAAAAAAACAACCTAAAAAAAGCAAATCATTTCCATTCCAGCCTGAATTTTTTTTTTAAGTATGAAGAGACCTATCCAATTAACCAAACACCAATCCATAAGATTGATTAAATACTTCAAGCTTCCATCTGAATGACAAAACAGATAAATGCAAACTTTTGAGTCGACCGTCTATTGCAGTTTATGCAGTTGTTGCGATATGCATATTGTGATGCGATTTATCGCGATGACAATAAATTTTCGATATATTGTGCAGCCCTAGTAAATATTTGCCAAAAAAACTAAGTTTATCTGTTTGAACATTAACAATCTTGTCTTTGTAATACATTATAGGACTCTGTGTATTTAAAAAAAAAACATGCTTCTTCTTGCAAGAAGGAACATACAGCGAATGCACTACCAGTATAGATAATGCACTAATGATGTTCTGGGGTTGTTTCTCTATAGCAACCTTGTTTGTAAGGTTAATTTTTACACACAAACTTACAAGGTATCATATGACAAGAGAACTTCAAGAAGAATATTCTCAGGAATTCTCCAAAAATAACTAAATAAAAATTTTCCAGTACTTTTCCAATAGTTGTTCTTTGACAGCCTGTTAACAGGGTCATCATGCATTCTTCTTCTTTGAGCTTCTCATATAACAAATGAATTAATCCACCACTAGTTCTAGGGTCTTTGTAAAATCTTCTGGGTCCTCTGGTATAGGATGAAACCAACCCATTATTTTACCAAGAAGTGACATCCATTTTGCACAATTGGTGTCATTAAGCACGAAAAACAGAAGAAAAAAAATTCTAACGCTGACTGACTGATTTTACCTGCAGTGAGAAGGAAAGGGCCAGATCCGTCTCCACAAATCCACTGGGTTGTAGCACAATCTCATGGGACCTTAAAACACGTTTAGAGCCCTGTGGGGAGAAAATAAAGTCTGGTGATTGGTTTAGCTTAAAACATTTGGAACAAAACTGTTAGTTGCAGCGAGTTCAACAAAATGAAACATAAAAAAATAGATTTTAGCTTTTATATCAGCATAATCTAAACTATAGTACTTGTACAATGACAATAAAGGTTTACTCCATTCAATTCAATAGTTGTACAACTAAATCAACAGCTGCTTGTGGATAATTTTTTATTGGTCAGCTGTAAAATCTGAAACTAAATCTAATTATTATATTATAACATAATCATTACAATGTAATGAATTGAGTATAAACACACACATGTGATTTTTAGTCCTAACACTAGGTGGAACCACTCTCTAACTGCAGGTGTTTTTAAAACTTACCTGGATTTTGACTGCAATGACCACAGAGATCAACTCTTTATCAAGTTCCCTTATAACAACCAGTTTCTTCAGAGTCAGACTGCACAATCTGAGGAGAGACACAGAAAAAGCTTTTTAAAAATACTGAGACTTTTTAAATTGTACGGCAGTTTGTGTTTAAAATCTTTACGATGGTTTCAGTTTTGCACTACTTGAATATTATCACCCTCTGCCGAAAGCCAACGCAATGAAATACATGTTTGTGTGTAGATTTACCAAAATTTCCCATGAACCACTGGACAGATTAAAAAAAAACTCTCAGAAATTAATCTACAACTTGTTAACTTTGAGTCAATCTAAATCAAAGTGGCTGCCGCAGCTCAGCAGCCTTAGCAAACACAAAAATTGCAATGACTCAGGAAGTTTTACAGATATTAAGCTAAAGTTTACCTCTACTTGGTGTAGTCTGAGATATTTCCTGCAAGAATACCCTATTCTGCAGGGATGATCATGTGATGATCATGTACGTAGATTTAGGTGAAGATTCATCAAACAGTGTTTGCTTGAAATTTTGAAAATTGAAGATATTTTCAAACATGACCTAAATTAACCTCTTGAGCCCCATGCCCTTAGTACCATCAGTTCAGTTTTCTATTTCTTCTTTTAACCTAAGATCTGTTGAACCTGAACATATTTTTATCAAAGGAAATCTAAAAATCTTTGCTAAAAGCTCATGGAAACTATATTTACATTCACTAAACACAGTTCAAATGTCAAGCAGTTGAATCAAAAAGTAGACAAACTGTACAAAATGGCATCATTGCAGATCTGTAAATACATTCAAGCAAAATCTGTAAAGGAAAAATTTCTGACGTAATTTTTAAAGCAAGTCAAAGTAGATAAATATGTTGTAAAGTGTGTTGAAAGTTTTTTTCAGTTGATTTTGAGTGAATCTGATCCAACTGAAGTCAAATATAATTTCTCATTATTTTATTTAATATATATGGTGACAAATAAATGTCTGGATAATTTTTCAAAGGAACAAACATTTAATAACAAGTCTTTTAAGGCAGGTAAGAAAAAAATAACTTTTCAAAATAAAAACTTAAGATTTAACATTTATTAATGGTACCATCATGGTCTGTCCTGTGCAGAATGACAAAACACAAAATAATTTCTTTACTAAAACCTCTGTAACTTTGCTCCAGTTAATTTTGGCAGCATGAATTATTGCACAGTTAATGTCCACAAGTGGATTTATGGTTTCAATGAGTTTTTAGCCTGATTTATTATGGTGTTAAATAGATTATATACTGTCTAATGAAAAAATTATTCAGGTGAGTGAAAAAAAAAAAAAAATATATATATATATATATTATGCTCCATCCTCAATATCTCTAAAACCACAGCAGATGTTTCAATACTAACACTTCTGATGAAATCTCCCAAGTGTTAGCTTTATTTTGATACCAAGATTATTTAAGTAGAGTTTGTTAATGCTGAGATACACTCAGTTACATTTCGGCATGATATTTTGAGGAAAAAAAAAATTCAAGAAAACCCCTTGGGGCTTAAGCGGTTAATCAAACTCACGTGCAGATCACACATCATTCACAATGGAGTCATTATCACATCAGATATGTCTAGTCACATTCATGAAAGTGTTCATTAGATTCACATGCAGTTTAAAACTACAAGCCTCTAACAGTGGAGAGTCGTTAAGGTCTTTGTTTGCCTGGCTCACAAGAGACATAATTTCAAGTCAGAAGACATGAACTAGTGAAACTGACCAGGTATCACGCTCAGTGCGGCACTGCAAGCTTTGGAGATGTTTGGAAATTTTAGTGTTTTTTCAATGTAGTGGCAAAAAATCAAAACAAAAAAAAATGCATGTTTACAACTGTAATAGTATTACAGACTCCAGATGCATACGGCTCATGCAAGAGTCAGCGGTTAAAAGTAGCTGACAACAACACTGAGCTGACAGCCAAGAGCTAGGCTGGAGCTTTTAGATTGGCAGCTGAGGTGCAGAAAATATAATCCAAGGAAGAACATGAAACATGTTCTCTAAAAGCTGTGGTGAGGGAGCAGAAAGGGAGATACAAATTATAGCTTTGTATGCAGCAATGTGCAGCACACAGCTCCACTCCAACGGCCCCGACACTCACTTTAATTACCTCTAGGTCAACAAGTCAGAACAGTTTCTGCTTGTTTGTGTTTTTATCCAGGGCTTTTAAGGTGTATGTATCTATGCTCACTTTTATCAATCTGAAATATTAAGAACTTTGATAAACATATGCATGTGTTGGCTAAGTGTGACTGACAGATATTGCAAATATATAGAGAGGGTCTCAATATTCACAAATGCACACACGTGATTCACACGTGCACAGGACAAGATTCCGACATGCATTTCTGATGCACACACAAATATACTTTCATTTACAATAGGAACGTCCCAATCCAATATAAACATCAGATATCTGTCTTATATTACTAAAAAAAGAATTAACAGATGCCTGCATCTAAAATATTGCATACAAGCAGTCCACTCCAGAAGTCCACTGCAGGATTTCTAGCCAGCAGAACGGGAATCCAGAATAAATAACTCAAGTCATCTTGAATTGTTATTTTACACTCTGAAAGTATATTTTGTTTTTATTGAATTTTTTTATGTAATTTTTCAGGATCTTTTATTTTATTCTTTTTAATTATTTGTAGAATGTTCTTTTGTTTAAGTGAAATAATTATGTAACCAATTTGTTAATAATAAATGTCAGCTTTTCTCATATTTTTATTGACTATTGTTTACAGTTTGACTTGAGCAAGACTTTTTAACATTCCACACTAAATAATAAGCTACAAACTGCTTATGGTCTGTGAACATCACTGCATTTATGAGGATTATGAGACTCCCCTGATTCGACTCAACTCACACATGCCTCTTTGTTTAAACAGGGAATGATCTGCAACCAATCAGGTATCTTCCATGTATCAGCCAATCATCAAAATGTACCTCATGTGGGGCATGATTTACTTATAAGCCAATCACAATAAAGGAGCAAAAAATGCCAGAAGCTAATAGAAGCACTGGTAGCTAAAAGTAGCAAACTATGGCTAAAAAGTATAATTAGCAAACGGCCAGCTAAATCCTAAAACTGTGGTATAGTAGTTAAATCTAACAAAATGCTAGCTAAATGGCCTGGTGTCTTGGTGTGAGGACATTATCACCCTCCGCAAAATTTTTTTATCCCTTATTACTTTGTTAGTGTCCTTTAAGTGCTTTTTCTTTTTTGTGTGTTTGTCTCCTGGTATTCAGAGTGGTTGGCAAAGTAAGAATTTCATTGCTCAGGGAAACATGTTTTAATCGGTCTATATGAAAATAAACACTTTGAATCTTTGAATCTAAAAGAGCAAGAGCTCAGGTAAAAGTTAAAAGTAGCTCAACATTAGCTACAAGCTAAACATATTGCTGTGGAAATATTTAGCAGAAATACGTGATCCAAAGAATAAAAGTGCTTTGTGCAATGGTTGTTGAGTTTTGTCAAAAATATGACATTTTACACGTTTTTAAAACATGACAGAACAGAAGATATGCTAGATAATAAAAGTTCAAACTGTTATAAAATGACATTAAAAGATAAATAAAACGTTGGTGTGTCTGAGCAGCTGAGTGCAGCTAAATGTTGATAAGTGTTTAGAAAGCTGTGGTTCCTCCTTTATGTGCAGAAAGTGGACGCCTCAAAGCAGCTGGATCGAATTCTCTTACACTTTCTCAAAAAACAATTAAAGTTAGCTGTGAGTATTTTAGTTACATAGAAGCTAAAAGAAGCTAACTGTATTGCTTTGACAAAATGTAAACCTTCAGTCTGAACATTGACTCAAATTTAAGTAAAACTGGAGGAATCATGCAGTCTGTGAATGAAGAGTGATGGATGGCCGCTGAAATTTGCCGACAAAGCTAAAACTGATCTATTTAGGAAAAAGCAACTATAAAGGCTAAAAGAGGGGTGCTCAAACATTTTCCCTAAGAGGCCCAAATTAAAAAAAACATTTTCCTTGAGAGGGCCAAAATTAAAATCAATCTAAGGGCTGTGGGCCAAATGCAATTATGTAAGAAATGCAAATACTTCTTAAGTAAAGTTGTTTTATTTTTTATGATTAAGCTGGCAGCCAGTGTGTTTGCCCACATTCTTTTGTTTTTCTCCAGCCTATGGACGTGGAGAAATATCAACGTATGCTGAGGCAGCAAAGGCTCATGGGACTTTTCATAATTTAAAATGTGAGAACATGGAGTCCTATAAGGTGTGCATATCTAGATACAAGTTTAAATATAATCTAAATGTCTCTTTTAGTTACTTGTATTTTATATTTAATCTTAACGTAGTTACAATCTAGTAACCAGGACAACTGCTGGCGGGCCAATTTTGGCCCGTGGGCCCCAGTTTGGGCACCTCTGCATCAACCTATTCAAACAGTGCTATCCATGTTAACTTCAGACAGGTGAGACCTCAAGATGTCTTTGAGCAAAGACAGGGAGGAAGCAGGAAGTGAAACATCTAACTTATCCCCTTGTTATAAGAAGTTGTTTAATTATTTATGTTAAACGGTTTAATTGTTAAGCTAGCAAGCTTTTGCATGCTAATAGTCAGGCTAGTATTTTTTCATAAAGTTGAATTTCTTGTCAATAAAGTGACTCTCTGACAGCGTCTGTCGCCCCAAGCTGAAGACAGCTCCCAGGCCAATAACTAGTTTGACACAGTGTGTTTGAGGCAACAGACTGTGTCAAACAGTCACGTTAATCACAAGAAATTCAACTTTATGTAAAGATATTAGCCTGACCCTATTAGCACGAACAGGGCTCTCGGGTTTTGATCTGAGCTTGAAGTAAGATTAAAAAAAGAAAAAAAAAGGGGTCAGGGGCCTCATGTATAAAGGAATGCGCAGCTTTCACACTAAAAGTTGACGTACGGAGAAATTTAGAAAAGTGCGCC
>JAUBOC010013719.1:0-10370 GCA_032275365.1 Anablepsoides cearensis | reverse complement strand
GGGACTATGTTTCTCGGCTGGCCTGGGAACGCCTCGGGATTCCCCCAGAGGAGCTGGCCCAAGTGGCTGGGGAGAGGAAAGTCTGGGTCTCTCTGCTTAGGCTGCTGCCCCCGCGACCCGATCCCGGATAAGCGGCAGAAAACAGACGGACAAAGTTTCAGTAAACAACCCTTAATTGTTTTTGGTTTTGTTGCACAACATCAAACTATTTCGGACCAATTCAAACTCCTATTGACCGTGTAAGTAAATGAACAAAAACTGTGTTAAACAAACAAATTTACTTAAATCAAGATCTTTGTTTAACACTATGAACCTTTTTGATTTATTTGGCCATAAATTTATCAAAAAGAGAATGTTTTTTTATCTTTGAAACCAATTTTTGTAGCACTAACACAAACATTATTGAATGGGCAACTCACTGCCACATTTTTATTAAAAACCAACAAAGTTGTTTCAGAATGACATGAAAGTATTCTTGCATATTTCCATTAAAATACCAACTGCAAAACGCTAGCCACAGAGACAGCAGCAGCTAATGAGCAGGCACGAGTTCACCTCTGACCCGGAAATAAATAGTGCAGTCCTGTCAACTTGACCCGCCATAATAAAACAGGAAGTGGTTACATTGTGCAGGTTACACCTTTCCCCTCCCTGATCCCATGTACGTCCTCGTACATGTACCAGGCTGGCAGCAAATAGGTGGCTGGCTGGGAAGTAGAGTAATCAACTGCTCTTCAGGTGAAGGAGAGAGCAGAACTCAACCCATGGAGAAAAGTCTGAATGCTCTTCAATAAGGGTTTGCCAGGTTCAGTATATTGTAGTCTATCGGGTGGATTTCTTGTACGTGTGGAATGTTTCAATGGTTGATCATCAGTATCCAGAGATACTGATCCAACTGGTGATAAAGGTTCTTCAGCATAGCTGGAAGTGTCTGATTTGTCAGGTTCTTGTTTTTCAAAATCTGCTGTGTCATGCTCTGGAGCAAGACTTTCTTCAGCTCTAGAGGATTAATTTGTTCAGAGTCAATTTCAGGTTCCTCGTTATCCTTGGGTAGTTGTTCCTTTTCAACAGTTGTGGCTTCCCCTTCCACAGATTTGGGTTCATCTTCCTCAACATCGCTGTCCTCTTTTCCAACAGTTATTGGAGATTGTGTGTTGGGGACAACCTAATCAATGATTGGACCAGACTGTCAGAAGGTAGGTCAATTTCAACTGTAAATTTGACAGGTTTAAAGGATGACGGAATGTGCAGATGTGGGCCAATTATTTCATTTTCTAATGAATCATCTTCAACATCAGTAGATACTAGAGAAGACACAGGTGGGTTTTTTATGTGTGGTATGTATTTCTCCCACTTATCTGTAAGTTTTTGCTTTCCTCTCAATCGCACATTCCTCACCAAAACTCTATCTCCAATGTCTAGTTCTGATACAGTGACTTTTTGGTCGAATCGGGTCTTGTTACATTGCATCACCTTAGACGAGTTCTTGATGGCCAGTTTGTAGCTTTCCTCCAGGTGGAACTTTAACTTTTGAACGTATTGAGTGTGGGAGGTGAGTCTATCCTTATTTAATGGCAATACAAAAGCTAAGTCCACTGGTAGGCGAGGTTGGCGACCGAACATTAACTCATAGGGTGGGTATCCTGTAACATTGTTTTTCGTGCAGTTATAGGCATTCACTAGGGGTTTGACAAAGTCTTTCCAATGTTTTTTTTTCCTTTTCAGTCAATGTTCCCAACATATCCAGTAGTGTTCGGTTGAACCATTCAATGGGATTTCCCCTTGGATGGTACAGAGTTGTTCTTATTTTGTGGATGCTGGCCATTTCACAGAGCTCTTGAATGGTTTGTGACTCAAAATCTGAACCCTGGTCACTGTGCAACTTTTCCGGAATACCATAGTGCACAAAGAAATTGTTCCAAAGACACTTGGCGACAGCCTTGGCTTTTTGGTTTGGTGTAGGCACAGCGATGGCATACTTTGTGAAGTGATCCATCATGACATGAATGTCCTTGACTCTGTGATCCAGTTCTACAGAGAGGAAATCCATACACATCAACTCCAAGGGATGAGTGGTTTTGATGTTGACTAAAGGTGCAGCTTGTTCAGGTAAAGATTTTCATTTCACACACTTTTCACAGATTCTTACTTTGTTGACCACATCAATGGACTTTCTAGGCCAGTAGAAACGGGAGCAAACTAAATCAAGAGTTCTTTCAACGCCCATGTGGCCCATTTGGTTGTGTATTTGGTGCAATACAACAGCTTGATGCTCTTCACTTAATACTAGTTGGTATGTTGGTTCACTTCCCACCTGTCTCCTCGGAACAAGAAGTTTGTAATGGAGCTCCAGTTTGTTTACTTCTCGGAGTAGCAGGGGCAGATCAGAAAGTTCTTCCCTCACTGATGATGATGGTGACTCTCCTTGCTCAAGATGGGCTATGACATGACGTATGGCAGAGTCGTCTTGCTGCTTGACTGCAATGTCATCTGCTGAGAATAAGGTAGTACAGAAGAGGCAAACTGTTCATCGTCTCTGAAACTGTTAGGTAGACTGTTGACATTGACAGACATGGATAGCAGCAAAGCATGGCCAAAATGTGAATTTGAGCTGTACACCTGATGACGGGCACATATTGCTTGGATGGTGTGCTGATTGATGGAGACATAATCTGGCTCATTGAGGTGTTGCTGGACAAATTTCAGGACTTGTTCATGTTCCTTGCAGGAAGTAGGGTCATCAGACAGCTCACCATAAGGTCGACGTGGCAATCCATCTGCATCAATGTTGTGTTTCCCAGCTCTGTAGATAATCTTGAATGTGAAATTAGACAAAGCCATCTATAACTGGTAGCGTCAAGTTTCACTGAGGACAACAAGTAAGTTAGCGGATTACTGTCTGTGACGACTGTGAACTGAGCACCATAGAGATAATCACTTAATTTTTTCGGTTACTGCCCATTTCAAAGCAAGAAACTCCAATTTGTGAGCGGGGTATTTGGACTCACTTTGAGAGAGACCCCTGCTGGCGTATGCCACAACTTTGTTCTTTCCGTCATGCTCCTGATACTGTACTGCACCAAGACCAATGGTGCTGGCATCGGTGTGGAGTATGTAAGGCTTTTGTGGATCAGCAAATGCCAGAACAGGAGCAGAAGTGAGTTTCTCGAAGATGGTTTCAAAGGCTTGTTGGCACAATGGTGTCCTATATGGGTCTTTAGGATTCAGGTACTTTTCTGGTTTAAGAGTTGGTCTCAATTTCTTCTGGGATGGTGGATAACTGGCAGTCAAGTCATGCAGAGGTTTAACTATGGCTGAATATCCTTGGACAAAATGGCGGTAATAACCAGAGAAACCAAGGAAGGACCTCAACTCTTTCAGGTTCTTGGACACTGGCCAGGAAGTGAGTGTTTTAATCTTATCAGGATCAGTTTCAACACCATTTTAAAACACTATGCATTTCACAGATATTTCACAGACGATTGGAAAAACACACACTTCTCAACTGACAATTTCAATCCGAAGTCTTTGAGTCTGTTGAGGACTTTCATCAGGCGTTCTTCGTGTGCCTCCAAAGTAGGTGCAAAGATGATCAAATCATCGATGAAAACCAAAACTTCCTTTAAATTTAATTCACCCATGCATCTTTTCATCAGCCGTTGGAATGTGCTTGGGGCATTTGTGACTCCTTCTGGCATCCGGTCGAATTCCCAAAACCCCACAAAGGCAGTTTTTTGATTTATCCTTTTCTTCCATCTCAATCTGGTAGTAACCCGATTTGAGGTTGTGCTGGAAATATAATTATGTCTCTCTGCTGATTCAAATGAGTCCATTTGAAATACTTTTCGGGGTACCACCAAATGTAGGGCTAAATGAAAACACCTCACCATTCTCATCCACAGGTCTGTGTGAAGATAAAATGCTTAGATATTGTTCTAAACTCTCTTCTCTGCTTGACTCTGTCCGTTCGCGGGTAAAGGCGGCACTGCCATGTCTAGCAACTGGGCCACTCCACAGCCTGAGGCCTGGTGACTTCATCCTGGTGAAAAACTTCGAACGGGTGTCCTGGAAATCGATCCACTGGCTGGGACCCTTCCAAGTGCTCTTCCCCACCCACTCTGCGGTCAAGATTGCTGAGCGTGTGACCTGGATCCACATCAGTTACTGCCGGAGAATGCATCATCCACCTGAGTCGCTGCGAAGCAGAGCTGCTCCAACTCTAAGCACAAGGTTACAGCTGACCCTTGGCTCCTGTCTGTGTGTGATCGGCTGACACACACAACCTTTTCAAAAAAACAAAACAAAACTGAACACTATTTACACCTAAGCTAAACATGGCTGGGTGCTTCGAGATTTTTGCTAGACTGTTTTGCATCAGAGTCATATTCAGTGCGGCTCTGATGTCTATTCCCACCCCATCCACCTCAGAGCACATCCCGCTGGAACTGACTGAGCGGGATGCTCCTCTGAAAGCTCATTCCACCTGGATTGATGACTGTACACACAGGCCCAATATTTCTGTCACTGTAGGGACTACCAGTACAGTGATGCTTGATCCGTGTGCCTATTTTCCCTGCCCAGATATTTCAGTTATGATCTGGGCTGAAATGTATGTATGTTATAGGGTTCCTGTTGTCCCACTTGCAGTTCCTAGTCAGAGGCTCTCTGGACAACTGGTTACTCTGACTGGGGATACACTCTTCAAAATTACATTTTTAACATAAAAGGCAGGATCAAAGTATGGAAAGTTAACAATACTTCTCCAGCTATAATGATTCAAGTTAAAGATGCTGTCTTTTCTGACTCAGGTTTTTACACAATATGTGTTAATATTACTGGCTACGATGCTTGTGCACCTTTCTGGCTAACTGTTTGTTCCAAACGTTGTTTTTAAGTTATTTCCTGTTTTTCAGTCTTTAGATCAGGGGTGTCAAACTCCAGTCCTCGAAGGCCGCTATCCTGCATGTTTTAGAGGTTTTCCAGCTCCAACACAACTGATTCAGTGATTGAATTAACTCTTCAAATTGGGCAGAAGCTTGTTAATCACCCAGCGATCAAAATTAGGTGTGTTAGAGCAGGAAAACCTCTAAAACATGCAGGATAGTGGCCCTCGAGGACTGGAGCTTGACACCCCTGCTTTAGATGCTGGATTTTCTCGGGGGGCTGATTACTATCCTCCTGTTCTTGCTGAGATGGCATCTAAATCTCAGGACGGTAACCTCTGGTGGAACACGGTCAGGCCTATTCTTTCTGTTGCTGGTTTAAACACTTCCTGTTATGCCTGCACCTTGTTTCCTCATGACGCTAGTATGTCACTTACTGTTAAACCTCATCCTTTTAACTCAACTGAGTTTTTGTGTGCCTTGATGGTCCTGACTCCTCCTTTCTTGAAGGGATCCAACGGCTGGATTTTTGCCAGAACAGATCTTCCAGCACCTTGTCAACACATGTCTCATTCTGCCATCAGACCCACTGATAGTGGTTTCTTGAAAACTGAGGATGTTTCCTTGTTTGAACCCGTTGCAACGGTTCACTCTTTTTATACTTCAATGTCTCATCCTTTCTGCGTCCACAGAGCACAGGGACCTGGTAGAGTTTTTCTTGGCGAGACAGAGGGCTGTCTTCGTGTAGTTGATAGCACATGTGCTCCATCCCCTTTCAATATTTCCTCTTGTGTTGTGCGTCACTCTCCATCTAGAATTAAGTCTCACAGACTCTCTCCATCTTTTGCTGTTCAGGCCTACCTTCTAGCTTGGCCTGATGATTTAGGAGCAGGATGTCCTCAGGCTTATGTTTGGTTGTGTGGTAGACATGTTTATCAGGTCATTCCACCTCATTGGTCAGGTACTTGCACTTTAGTTGACCTTTCTCCTGCAGTGACAGTGTTAGATCAGCTCGTTTATTCCACCCATCATTATCCACAATTTGTGCCCACACCTCATGACGATTACAGGTCAAAAAGGTCGCTCATGGTTTCTACAGGTGAAAATATTGCAGGTGACTTTTTCCCTTGGTGGGGCACAATTAATATTGCTTATACGATAGATTCTTTGCACACTCGTCTGGAGAATTTAACCTCTTTTGTTGAAGAAGGCTTTTTTGCTTTTTCTCCCTTTATTGTGGCATCAAGAAACATGCTCCTTTAGCATCACATGGCTTTGGACCTCTTACTGGCCTCACGGGGGGGCTTTGTCATGTCATCGGACCAATGTGTTGTTCTTATCTTCCTGATGTCTCAGGAAACATTTTCACGACCATTGACCATCTTAATGGGCTGCTGACAGACATGAAAGCAGAAGATGTTGCCAGCCCACCCACCTGGAGCTGGTGGGACTGGTTCGTAAATAGTGGATGGCAGGTCTGGCTTCGCAGATTCTTAGTTCCTTTAGGGTTGTTTTTACTTCTGATTCTCTTGCTGTCATGCCGTGTTGCACCTTTCTTGAAGAGGTGTTTAGCTAACCAGTTTACAGCTACCTGGTTACAGCACACGCATCAGTATACAGTATACTCGCTCTGGCTCTAAGTTGCCTCCGATCCCTGTGCCACGCATACAGAGGCCTTTTCTCAGTGATTTCTCTGATACCGAGATACTTTAAGGTTTTGTTTTCTTTTTATGATTTCCTTTTGTTTGTTATTTTTATGGTTTCTTAGTGTTTTTGTCCTTCTGTGCAGCTTCCTGGTAAAAGTTTAGGTGATTGTCATGCTGAATCTCTCCTTGAGGTTCATCCAACGACAAACACTTTTTGTTTATTTGTTCCTTTCTAGTTTTGTGGTAAAACTGGGGACGCCACGAAGACTTAGGATGAAGTACAGGTTCCAGTCTCCCGTTTGGGTTCATTGTTAGGTCCATGGATGCTGAGAAATCCAATCTTTTTCACATCTATTCCTGACAGAAGGACTGTTAGTAGTAGTTAAGTTATAAAAGGAGAGGTGAGCTATCCCATCCTCTATTTTTTAGGGTTTAGCTTAGCTTTTATTTTATTTTCATTTTTATTTTGTGTTTTTGTTTTGAATTTCATTATTTTGCTTTATTTTTTCATCTTTATTCTACTCTTCTTTAACAGTCATTTTCTCTTTTTCTTGTGTTCCTTGATCATTTTTTTGTGCACAAGCCAGTTGCTGCTAATTACTGCCTTTATTTTGTTTACTTCCAATGAACACTGTGATTTCTCATGAAGCTGCATTTGTTGATTTATATTATTGTGTTGATTTTTTTAGTTGAAATATTTGCATTATTTTTACTCTAATCTTACAGGTTTTTAAGTTTTAAATTTTATTTTCATGATTTTTGGATTTTTAAAGTGAAATGTTGGGGTGGATTATAGTTTTCCTAAATGGGGTGGGGAAAAAAGCTACACATTTTATGAGATTATTTCTTCATTGATACTTGAATTATTTTGAAGTTGTTTGATATGCTTCTCATTTTAAGTTTTAAATTTATTCATTCAGGTAATTTTTTAGTTGTTAATGTTTCATACAATTATTTTGATTAGTTTATCTGGATTTACATTAATTAAAGTCATATGTGAAATCCATTAAATTACTTGACAATTTTATTGTTTTTGTTTTTTGATTTTGGATTTTTAAATCTTTTTTTGATTTGGTTCTTTTTGTTGATTATCAATTTGGTTGTCGCTTATCATGTTATTTCTTTATTTTACGTTGCATTTAAAGTTTAAAGTTTAGGTTGGTGTTAAGACAGGTTATAATTATTTTTCGTTTTATTTAATCAATCCTATACGGATCGAAAGGAGGGGATGTGCTGAAAATATAATTATGTTTCTCTGCTGATTCATTAAGTTCATACTGTCATGACATTTCATTTTGTATCTCTTGGATAACTGTTAAGATTTACTATCATTTGCCCCTGGTAAGATGGCGCCTGGCACGTCTAGTGTCCTTGTGCTCATTTTCCTGGTCTTCTTGTAAACTTGTTACATTCTGATTGGCTGTTCGCAGCTCCACCTGTGTTTGTTAAAACTCCTCCGGGGGACCTGGAACCTTCAGAGTTGTGGTGTGCTCACTCTGATCTGTGTGCTCAGACTGCGGCTCCATTGCAATTGCAAGCCTAATAAATCATTTGACGACCATTCACGGAGTGCATCTACTTTATTCACGTGTTTCTGCCATTGATACGTATTTTCCACCACAAGGTCTAACACCGTGAACCACGTTGATCCTGAAAGGGCAGAAAATGTGTCTACCAGCTTAGGTAGAGCACATGCATCCTTAATCGTTTGGAGATTTAATTTTCTGTAGTCAATCCAGAGATGTACACTGCCATTCTTTTTGCGTATGACCACAATTGGCGAAGCAAATGGTGAATCAGACTCCCGTATGACTCCTGAATCAGAAAGCTCCTGCAAGTGCTTTCTTACGTTGTCAACATCCTGAGGGTGGATTGGTCTAGGCCTCTGTTTGAAAGGGGTTGGATCAGACAGCTTGATTTGATGTTTAACTTTGTCTGTATGGCCAAAGTCCAGGTTGTGTTTTGCAAACACCTCAGAAATACTGTATAGTTTTTGGATGATGCGTTGTTTTCATTCTGGAGATAAAAGTGAGTCTCCAAAGTTATACTGTAGTAGAGACAATTTTAACAACTCTGTAGACTGGGTTGACTGTGATATATTTAGACCCGATTTCACAACAAAATCCATCTTTTATTTATTTTTACTCCAGACCTTTCCCAAGACTGAAATAAACATTCAAAAAACAAATGACACTTAAGATATTCACACTCACAGGCTTCTGGCTAGCTCGCCACATGTAATGCTTTTTATATGTACCTAGAGAAAATCAGAAAAACAATAATAGAAGCTTTGGAAAAATAAAAGTTAAATAAACCTTAATTAATCTTGAGTTAAATGTGTTAAAAACCTTCAGCTCTCTGAGATGTACAGAGAAATTATTAGTGTTGATTTCCACAAATATAGAATAACTGTCATTACACACCTACTTCCTGTCAGATACATAATGTTGCTCAATATGAATTCAACTAAACATCAATCAGCATCCTCATGCAAACACATAGAGGCTTTAATATAACCAGCATTTGGTTGAGGAAACATAAGTCACATGTTCAGAGCTGCAGAACTGATACTTTGATAAAAAGATGGAAACAGGGGATTTTTGGACCTCAGTGATGAAGATGATGGTTTTAGATAAAGTTGTTAAAAAAGGGAAACTGTTTTCTGAGCAGAAGTTGATGTTTCGCAACATCTTGAGCCCAGTTTTTTTTCTCCGAACCACAAACATCACGGGTTTAATGAACTGAAATCTGTTAGTAATATATCTAAATTAAAAAAAGTGTTTTAAAACATAAATCACATTTGTAAAACTGATCTTTATGTTCATGTTGGCTTAATAATAATTAAAATTAAGATTTTTATGAAAATTATTGAGCCAAAGTTTAAACAGTGTAACCAGAAGAGTCAGATAAATCTGCAATATTTAACCCCCTGAGTGTTTCTGTGAGTGAAGCTTTGAGGACAGAAGTTCATCTTAAAATAACAGAATTAAGTTCTAAGTGAGCTTGAGGTCTGTCTGAGTCCACTTTAGGATGTTAGACTTTACTGCAGCAGCTGAGACAATCATGAGACACCAAGTCTGGATTCAACAACATCAGACCTGAATGAAACTTTTTCATCCAACAGCGCATCACTGCCCACACCCAAAACCAGCCTTTAAACTCATGGGGAAATTAGTTCCCCTATTAGTGCTTTAGGGGTACTGTGCCCACCACTGGGTAACAGATACATGTACACACACACAGGTTTGTTTTTATAGCCATTCATATTTTTGGAAACTTTATAGCCTAACCCTGACCATTTACCCTAAAATTATCCTCACAGGATACCTGATCTCACAGGGGACTTAACCTGAAACTCAATTTACACCTTGGTCCTAAACCAAACCCCCTCAAAATTAGCATCCTTACCCATGGTGACCGGGCATTAGTCCCCATGATGCACAGTCAGTCCCCACAAGGCTGCCTTTTTATGGAAATTGGTTCCCATGATGTTGTAAAAACATGCCCGCCCACACATGCACAGTCTGGTGCAGCTATCGTTATGGGGACCTGGCAATGTCAAACATTAATTTCTACAGCCTAACCCTGACCACCAACCCTAAAACTAACCTCACAGGTATGTTGCTGACCTTAAAACTAACCTAAACTCAGTTCACACCTTAGATCTAAATTTAAACAAAAAACTAAATGGGCCTGGTCTAGAAGTCAGCTTGCATCGGATTCTGAGGCGAAAACGCTGCTGAACAAGGATACTTATTGGATACCCAGCTGAGCGTCAGTCAGATGCAGGACCACGTAAGCAAGTAAAAAAATAAAATAAAAAAAAGACTGAAGAAAAAAA
>JAUBOC010013706.1:0-10371 GCA_032275365.1 Anablepsoides cearensis | reverse complement strand
CCTGATAATTGAACCTTCACACTCTGCTCTTACTGGTGCAATGTGACATTAATGAAGATTGTTCACCAGGCTGGTCCTATTCAGCCATGAAACCTCCCACACTAACATGACAGCTGTTTCACTTTCATTGTCTAACCCCTGTAGGTGTGTAGTCTAAAAATGGTCCTTGTATGGTAGGAAATGAACGCCCACACACAAAAGGTTTTATTTTTTATATATAAAAAATCATAACTGAAACGTGTCACATATCTTCATAGTTTTTCTGTAAACATGCATCCTGACTCCAACATCCATTTTAACTCATTCTGACATTTTGTATTCCACCAATGATTGTAAAACTGCTACATCTCATCCTGTGAAACATGTCTGGAAAAGCTGAAGGCACATTTTTGTACCTTGGTTGTTCTTCAGCAGCCAGTAAACACTTTCCATGGAGAATGGAAAGTCTTTGACGGCAAAACAAATTTTAAAAAGTCATAAAATGTGCTTGATTTTAGAGTTTTGAATTGAATAAATTCACACTAAATGTAAATTGATGATAAAAGAATGAAAAAATACTCAGGTCCCTTCTGCAATTTCTTTGATCACGAGGAAGTATGATGTCATCAGTGCCAAACAAAGATCACAAACAGAAACCGATCTGAAACCACAACCAGTGTTTCATTCTGCACCTTCTCAAAAACTAAGAAAGTGGCAGATTTGGTGACTTAAATGCCCTGAAGCTTTTCTGGCATTTGAACATTAGGACCTGCAGCTCTGCTTCCTCATCCCTGTCATTCAGAGACTTTGGACCAACAAGCAACAGGCTGTCAGAAAGAAGACTGGACTGAGGCTGGACGGAGCACCAAGATGAATCTGTTATGGTGAGTTCTGGTGCACTGGTGCTTTGCGTACATGAAGGGTCATATATGCTACCGCTATGATGTATCTAATTTTCAATTTCTTTTTAACCAAAATGGCTACAACTTAATAATTTCTCTATATAAAATGATCTTAGTCTAAAACTTTGGCATAAAATGTAGTATTCAATAAATACCCTTTTTTCTAGGTTTTACATGGCCTCCCTGAATATTTCACCATTTATGTAGTTTTTCTTTATCTCATTGTTCCTACAGTTGTTAGAATACCTTTAAGTGAATTTTACATGTATAATGAAACATAAATATTCTGTAAAGCACCCATGCACAAAAGATTTTAATAAAACCAAGCCTGAGTGAGCACAGATTAATATTCTCCTTCACAATATGCTTGGTTTAATTGCATACATGTGCCTTGAAGTCCTAAAAGATTTGAGAGCAGCAGATTGGAGGCTTTACTTCCTTCAGTCATGGCAGTTGTTCCAGGTGCTGATGTATTACTACATTCATACAGTACCTCTCCTGTTGCTGACAGGTGCTGTGATGTCAGCACAAAATCTGAACTTTCACCACGCAGGTTTACATGGTTGAACAGTATTATTATATTCCATTAAAGCTCAGCACCAGCTTGTATTTTAGCAGATGTGAAAAATATAAACCTCACTACATTCCATACTTGTTTGTGTAGTGAGCATTGGAACAATTGTGCAGTAGTCTTGAGTTATACATTGAGTGACAGCAATGTATGTATATTAATGTAACATTATCCACAAGGAGCTGTTTTTTCTAAACACCCACAATCAAACACATCTGGAGGGGCACACAGAGGAGAGGTGACTCAAACATTCAGGTATACACGGCTCAGAACCAAATTAATGAAGGTTTTGAAAATGCATCATATGATGTAAAAAATCCTCCTTGGTAGCTTTCCTGGTAGGGACTGGGTAATGTATTTTGGAACAAAAGACTGCCACATTGCCTGATGGAAATGAAAATGATCCATCAGTGAGAGAGCTGAATTCAAAAACCATTCTAAAATCAACATGACAAAATTATGCAGCAAGCCTGTTCATTCTATCAAAAGGTAATTACAGCAACTCAATATAATACTGACTGATTTTATTGGGGCCAGGCTCTAATGTGACAGCATTGGTCTCTGAGCTGCTCTCCTCCAGAGGTCGGAACAAGGAGCAGGGGTGAAAGTAAGCCGGTACAGTCCTGTACGACGAACCACTAAAATATTTTGCACCGATATGCAGTACCAGGAAGAGGGGGAGCGGCCACAGACCATAAAAACAATTGTTTAGGTTGTTCCAGACAACCTATTTTCATTTCAGACAACCAGATCCAGCTTCCCAGTTGTCTTGTGGACAACCCAAAAAAGAAAAAAAGAGCTGAATTAAATTTTTCCGCCACAGGGGTTCGTCATTTGTAAAAATGAAAGGGAGGAAAAAACTTGCCAAAGCCTTTTAGGGATTAAACTCACAGTTCTTTCAAACAATAAGAGTCAAAATAGAGCCACAGTCAAACTTTTACCCAATCAGAACAGAGCAGGGCGGGTCCTATCGTTTGACTGACAGCAGGTGTGCGCAGCTGCAGCCTCAATCAGAGGGCGGGTGAACATCTCTCAGGAAAGCTCTCAGCATTTCCTGGACTATTCTCGACTGAGGATTACATTGTATTTTATATATTATATTTCTGAAAGCACCTCGCAGCATTTCCACCGTAACACCGTGTGTTCACGAGCAAAACAAAACCTCAACAGCTCACCTGACCGTTGTTTTCAAAGCAAGGACTCAGAGGCACCTCTCTACCTGCGGCACAGCTCCGACCTGCCCGGGACTGCAGAGTCTAAACTCTTTTTGTTATTTAAATATGATTGTGTTTAGAGCGTTGTTGTTATCTTACAGACATGTGCAACTGGCACGCAAACTCTAACCGTGGGAGTAGGTTTTCATATTAACGCTGTAAAAATATTAAAGACGAAATACTGTATTAATATGACCAAAATTCTAACAAAGGCGTGTCTACGTTTGACACAGATTTCTCTGAGTCAGCTCCAGGTGCATTCATCATACATATCTGCTAATATACAGTAGTTTTAGTGGAGAACTTTGTCAGTTTGGTTAAAAAAAAAGAATACAGTGAAAAATATATTTTTTTTCTGTGCAGAGAACTTCTTGTGCTATAATTTTTACAATAGATATATCAAAGCTCCTCAGTTAAAAACACTAAAAAGACAGGAGAGCGGTTTAAAACCTCTTTCCTCAGAAAGTCTTCAATCCTAAAAACACTAAACTGTAACTTTTAAGAATCATGTACACAGTATACTATTTAAATGAAAATATTTGACCTGTAAGCAGAAAGCTTATGGATGTTTGGTACCAATATTTTTGCTCTCTATTTCAAAGAGGATGAGTACGAGGAAGTTTTACTCAAGCAGATCCTGAAACTGTCAACCTGCTGACTGAGAACATTCGTATATAGTAAACTTTGTATACAGAACAATATAGCCTACCTATTAAATTACATTTTTATTTGGATTTTTTTTGACAACCAAAATGTTTTGTGAACAACCAGGTTGTCCTTTTTACCAAGAAAAAGAACACTGCTTGCACGGGGACAGTTAATGATGTTTTATGTAACAGTACTGGCAAGAATATAAAACTACTTTCAGCCCTGCCAAGGAGTCACTTAGCTCCTGGAGGTGCAACATGGCTGCATAGTTGGACTTTATGGAAACATAGGCTGCACTCACAATGCAGCCATACGTGACTCATATCAGTCTGGATGCGACAAATATTCCTTTTTCATATTAGACCCAGTTTTTTTCAGTATGTGGTACTAAATCGGATACTGTTTTTTTCTCAAAGCGACTGCAGTCTGAACTCATGCCATATTTCATCCGACTTTTACATCAGTGAGGTGTCTGTATACAGATCAATCCAAGTATTTAGAATATGTATACAAACCTTGTGTTTAAATCTTGTAACTCCACACGTCTCCAGCTACAGAACAGAAGTTCATTTGCTTCATCTTTCTTCTTTTAATTTTCCATTTCCTGGATGATTGAGAATAAGTGAGAGTCCAGCTACCCTGCAGAGAAAACTCCTTACTTCACCCTTTATCTGCAATCTCACGCTCACTCATGAGCAAAACCACAAGATACTTAAACTCCTTCAGTAAAAGTAGCACCTTATTTCCAACAGTGTTACAATAACCTGCCTGAAGCCCAGCTGCTTCATTCTTTCAGGTTTTACATTTCCATTCACAAGTCACTGAGGAAAAATGAAACAGTTTAGAAAGTTAAAATTATTGATGGCTGGTTTACAAAATAAAAAAGAACTTAAAAAATATTACACTTGAACAAAATTGAACTGTGGATTTTTCTGAACAATTCTAACCATAACTCATTAGTTTTACCTATTGGTGACACACACACAAGTGTAAATAACGTGTGTAAACAAAAGTAAAGCCTCTGTAGCAGAGTGTGGTGAGTGGTTGAATGTGACACCTCAAGGTCCTGTTTCAGTTTGTCTCACTTACCTAAAGAGGCAGAGAGAGAGCAAAAAGAAAAACAACACATTTTATATTCAGTAGGTTTGCTGCATTGTTGTAAAGAGTGAATTCATCCATTTGTTCATTTTGTTCTGCTTTGGTGCTGACTAACCAGAGGAGATTCATACATTTATGAACTAATTCAGGATGTTGTTGTGTGACATACAGATATCTGATCCAAAAAATCAATCTACAATACTTCCTATCACTTTGCTACAAAGTATTTTTGTTTGTTGAAAGCTTCAGGCTACAATGTGTCCATTCAGGTCATGAATTCATATATTATATTTAAACAATTGAAATTTATTGTATAAATTCTCCTATGACCGATAGCAGATTCTGTAAGGTGGAAGAAGCAGGTAAAACATTATGGATTTAGTGTACAAGTCATTTTATAATGAGTTAATTTTACTTTTTATTTTTTTAAGTCTACATTATTGGTGTTTAAGAATTCTGTAATGGTTTTAAGAAATCTGTGTGCATCTATGTCAATGGAATTGAATTGGTTAGTTTACTTTTGTTTGTTTGGCACCTGGCCTGGCACTTTTTTCTAAGCTACATGTGACTGCAGTGAAGCTAACATAAAAGAGGTAAGTGGACCTTTAAACAGTTAAACCTCATTAAAATGTTTCTAAAGCAAATGTAGAAATCAATGACATAGCATTCATGTCTGCCACTTTGTTCAAGGAACTACGTGCAGCAGCTAACCATGCTAACGAGGAGCTCATCTTGCAACCTTGCTCCTTAGACATATGACTCTATTCTCCAAATGACACCACCCTATCTGCTGTATCACTGATACAACTCCAGATAGGACCAATGATGCTCACACATCCTGTATATGTGTCACCCTTGGAGAACATTCCATGTCTGGTCGGCCAACATCTTCTAACACAGTTCCAACCACTTAGAGATTTTAAACATCTAAAGGTGTTGGCCCAGATGAGGCAGACTCTGCTCATCTCTTTCCCTCCTGAAGGCGACCCTCAGTGTTTCACACTAGACCCCCCAGGAGACATGACCGCCTCCTCACCTGAAGGCAACGACCCGATGAGTGAACCCTCACCTATGCCTGGCGAAGCACCAGTGGGTTCACCTGAGTCCTCCATGGCACAAGAGCCCTCCTCAGTTAGAGGTCAGGCTGAACGGGTGGTCGGCCAAGCCGACGCCTTGAGAACTAATGAAGAAAGAGATAAACTTCGCCAGGTCCTTATCACATATGAGAACTCCTCAACTGACTCATTAGACCATCGTTTAACATCAATTCACACTGTTCGTATTCCGACTCCGTCTAATTTACCACCAACGTTCATGAGACAGTACAAGATTCCCTTTGCAGCACAATAAACTGTTCAAGAGATAATTGACAACCTTTTAGAAAAAGGTGTAATAAGACTGTGCAACAGCACCTACTCTGAACCTTTGTGGCCCGTCTTGAAACCAAATGGTAAGTGGAGACTCACCATTGACTACAGAAAGCTGAACAAACAAGTCCCTTTGTTCAGGTGGCCTATGATCCAAATCCAACAGGAACTCCCCAAGGTCACTGATGGTGAATATTTTTCCACTCTCGACGTAACCTCTGGTTTTTGGACCAACACAAACTAGTGTTCACCTCTGCTAGCTGCCAGTACACCTTCACCAGGTGCCCCATTGGCTACTTAAACTCTACAGCAGTTTAACATCTTTCTGAACAAAGCATCTCCACACGCTAGTGAATGTGGGACACCGATTTATGTTGATGACATTTTGATCACAGTCGAATCTTGACTCTCACATGGCTGAAATCCATCATGTTCTGAATCAATTAATGACCGCTGATGCTAAAATCTCATTGTCAAAGTGCCAATGGTGTAAGACTAAGGTGGATTAAGTTGGACTACTAGTAGGTCCTCAAGTAGTCCAGCCACAACTTAGTCATGCCGAAGGCCTTGAAAGTCTCAAGACTTCTTCAAATCTCAAAGAGCTATGCAGTTTTCTAATGTTATGTCTCGGACTGTAAAGTTACTGAAAAGTTACTGAATCGATGTAAAATTCTAGCATGTCAGACTCAATTTGTTCTATAAATACATTGCATTCAAGCAGCTGACCAGGGGCAGGTTTAAATATAACACTAAAATAAACAAGTATGTAATCAGCTCTGGCTTCACAATAACTTCAGAATCGACATGCTAACAAGTAGTTTGTGCTAAAGCTCAGTGAACAAGCTAATGAACCTGCTCAAGCGGCTGTTGGCAGTCACAGGCCCCTCTAAGGAGGGAGCATGAGTACAACAGTCATTTCAATGCCCTTAGTGTTTCATTTGGTCATTGCATTTGGCCACCACAACATCGTCCCTCAAGGTCCCCCTCCAGCTTCGGGTGCTATACAAATTCTTACCTGCCTGCCGTAACATGAAGGCTCTGATTGTAGGCTGTGCTCAGAATATGGAAAAAAATGTGCCCCTTACTGGACACTTCAATTTGGCTGAAAATACCGGACATCCCTGCTAATATGGGACATTTGGCAACCCTAGGGTGAGGTGCTGCCTCAAGTTGAGGTGTTTAAGTGTCTTGGGGTTCTGTTCACAATTGAGAAAATAACTGAGTGTGAGTTTAACAGACAGATGAGTGTGGCTTGAATAGAGGTGCATATTTTGTACTGGACTGAGCTGCAAGTCAAATCGCTATGTTTACCAGTTGATCTACATTCTTGCCCTCAACTATTGTCAATTTATGGCTACAGATCAAAAGGGTAAGGACTGAGTTACAAGCAGCTCAAATTACTATTTTCTGCTGGGTAGTTGGGCTGTCCATTCGAGATAGGATAAGAAGTTTGGTTATCAGGGACAATCAATTTCAATTATTGTAGAATAAGATGAAAAAAATCATGTTTTTATAAGGACAAATATTCAATAATTTAATTGCTTATAAAATGTAGTTTTCTTTCTTTCCCAAAGTTTAGAGACTGTAATATTTTTTTGTCTAGCATTTCTAGTGGTTGGCCCAAACTCCTGCTGCCAGGTTGGCATGCAAATCTAGATGACTGATAGTAATATCCTGCTTCGAACCTGGAAGCACTCTGTGGCCTTCAAACAAAATATAGGAAGGAAGGAAGGAAGGAAGGAAGGAAGGAAGGAAGGAAGGAAGGAAGGAAGGTCAGTTGGTGCTTTATTACAAAGAAATGAAATAAAATAAATGTACAATATATCTATTCTTGTTTTCTTTTTACATGTATATATATATATACATACATACATACATATGAACACAATGCTAAAAAAGTAGTTTGCAACTTGTTTGAAAAGGAGTGAGACGTTTACACTTTTTTAACTCCCACCCCTTTATAATATTTTAAATTCATTGAAATTCAGGTACATGTTACAGTATATATCAACAGCTTAAAAAATGCACAACCTTGTCAATATACACACTGCATTCGATCTTACATAAAAATACTTTTAAAAAGAACAGGAAAAATGTAAAGAACCCTGAAGAGTTATTTGTTGAAAAGAAAACCTTCTGTCTTTTGCTTTTTATGTTTTAGCATGAAAATGTTCACCATGTTTTATTTCAAATATAAAACAACTCTATAACTCACATAACTTAAAGAACTTTAATGTTCTTATATTTTCTTCAAGGGTATGTTATTCACTTTTATCTTTTAATCTTAAAAAGCTGAAACGTGTAATCATGTTTATAATCAAAGTAAGTCTTTATATATTTTTTTAAAATGTTATGTAGCTTACAATAGGGAACATTTAGTTTGAACAAGTTTATAAAGTCCAAGTGGATTACAGCTCGGGTGGTCACTGAGGCTGATACGTCGTCCCATGAGGAAGCAGAGCCTGGGGACCCTGGGTTGAACTCTCCAATCTCTGGAGCTGAGGTCACCGAGGTGGTTAAAAAGCTCCTCGGTGGGTGGCAAGGCACCGGGGGTGGATGAGATTCGCCCGGAATTCCTTAACGCTCTGGAAGTTGTGGGGTTGCGTTGGTTGATGCGATTCTACAATATAGCATGGGTACCGGGGCCGTTCCCCTGGATTGGCAGACTGGATTGGCAAAGTGTGTTCCAACTATAGTAGGATCACACTTCTAAGCCTCCCTGGTAAGGTCTATTCAGGGGTCCTGGAGAGGAGGGGTCATCGGATAGTCGAATCTCAAATTCAGAAAGAGCAGTGAGGTTTTTGACCTGGATCAGTTCTACACCCTCAGCAGGGTCCTGTAGGGTGCATCTAAATATTATGTCACACCTACCAGTAAACTGAGATGTTTTTACGTGCAGCACCGTTGAACATCCACACAAGAACTAGCAGCACACTGGGCATAGAGTCACGTGGGAGCAGTCTTCTCAATAAGTGGTGGTGTCAATTTTGTTGATTACATTGGCTGACAGAAAACAAACCAAAATAATCTAATATTAACCACTGCTGAATGTAGAATACACCTCTTCACTGATGTGAAACGATAGACTTCACGAGGGAAGTAAATTTGCCTGATAATTATCTCTGCTCAATCCTCATTCATGACTGTACCTGCCTCCTCTCACTTCTAATGTGATGTAAGCCCAAAATGCGTGCCGAACGTCTACAACCAAGGAAGGAAGAAAAGACAGAGGAGGGAAAACGAGTCAAGAAATAGTTTCTATGTTGCAGAAAGAGAGTAACTTCAGCTTATCACAGTTTGCTGATCAATATGCATCATTTGTACATTTCAACATCAGCTTGAGCTCTGATGAAAAAAAACAATAATGTCCAATATCGTGATAGAGATAATTGATAGAAAATACTATGATATTAAATTTTTGGTTATTTTGCCCAGCACTAAAAATTTTCCAGAGGTGTGTGCAGACAAAACATAGCTTTTAAACATCCTGCAACAACCAGCATGGGTCGAGTGGGGGATGTCACATGGATTCAAAGCATAGAAGAAAAAGAGGAGGAGGAAGATGAAGGTAAGGAAAAGAAAAATAATATGGGTGTCTGTAAGACTTTTTTCATGTGTGACATTTATTAAGTAAGGGTTAGCTGAGGACATATTTAATTAACCAGCCTGATACAAATAGTCAAGGTGTAGTTAGTTTTAAGTTAGATATTTGATGGACTTTCATTCCCTGGTTTACTGCGGTCAGCGTGGTTTTTTTTTTTTTTTTTTTTTTTTTGGATGGGCTGCTGTGACAGAAATGGCAGGTTAGATCTACTCGGTTCTCTTTTTTTGTGCCCCCAGATCATCTTTCCAAATCTCTAAATGGCAGACCCAATAGAGGCTAGTATTGTTTAAATAAAGAAAATTTGAATTACTGTTTTCTGTGTGGGAATTTATACCTTTGTCTAAATTCCTTAGGATGAATTGCATAGTGCTGTAATTAATTTATCAGAAATGCTCAAAGGAACCCTCAATAATCTAGCACTAACTATGTATCGCTTGCAGTTTGTTAGTGACGTTGTTGGTGATGTCATAACTGACACATTATGTCATTAAGCATCGCCCCTGGCGGAACTGTCACATATTTTGGAGGGGCTGAGTTAGCAACCCTACTAGAAAGCATCACAGAATAATTCAACAGTAAAACTTATGTGTTGTTGAATTAATGTTTTAATTAGTGCTGGGCACATTAATGCGTTATTATTGCATTAACGCAGCAGACAATTAACAGCAATAATATTTTTAACGAGTTAACGCAGTTTCTTTATATTTCTCCATCTGATCTCTGTTCTCTGGGCTGCTGGTGAAGACGCACACACACAAACCCAGTGGTCGCTGCGGGGAGGCGAGATCTTGATTACTATTGGCTCTAGATAGCCTTCATTGCACGTCTCATCCAATGAAAGCCTTTGTTGTGCAGCGTGCAGCCGCTCACATGAACCCGAGCTGCAGCTGAGGGAAACATACCTGCAGTCACCGGATTCTTCAGGACATTTTTTATTTTAAAACTTTTCCCAACAGTGGGCTGGGAGGAAGTAAAGTTATCTGTAAGC
>JAUBOC010013407.1:0-10385 GCA_032275365.1 Anablepsoides cearensis | reverse complement strand
AACTCTACTTCTAACTCAGTGAAACCCTTTTCAGATTCAAAATACCTTTGAGGAAATGTAGTTTCAGTTGCCAAGAAGACTGCATCATAGTGTGAACCCCCCCACACCATTTGTCGCGCGCGACCCCCTCGCTGATATGGCCAGGACAAAAGCGGAAGGAGATTCTTAAAGAGACAGAGGCCAATTTCAAGGCGTCTAGAGGAGGAAGTGAAGGGAAGAAAACTTTTCTATTCTATTTAAACACAAAAACAACATTTTAATAACAACTAAAGGGAACATAGATACTTTATTATGATATAGTATTTAAATATATGTTATATTATGAGAAACACATAATATAACCCCTTTAAAATAACTGTAATTAGATTAAGAACCCCAAAATTTGACTGCTTTCCTGTAGTGGGGTGGCATAGGATCAACAATAGTAAATTTGGTGCAGATTGGCTGAAAAATGTGTAATTCAGAGCCAAATGTATGTCAACATTGTGACATCTGACTTAACTGCACCACCATAACCACACCTTTAACGTCTTTGTGCTTGAAAGGTCATCTCTTGTTGTCAGTGGGCGGGGTTTTGATGATGTCAGCATATGACCGCAAGGAATGGCATGCAACATAGATGACTCATACCAAGTTTGGTAATTTGCCTTTCTATGTGAAAGTTACAGCTTTCTGAATTTGTAAAGGATGGACAGACAGACAGAGAGCATTTCAGAATGCCCCACCCTGGTAACGGGAGACAAAAAGCATGTTATGGTAATGGCACATAGTAAACCACCATGAACCATGAACCAAGAGTCGAGAATGGTTTCAAATAAACAGTTAATTTAAGTTTATCTGTGTCTGTGGGGACATTTTTTCAATATCAGGACCAATACAGATATTTATATCGGATTGGTGCATCTCTAGTTGTTTTCACTATTTCTTATCTGATGGTAACTTTTTTCACCCAAGCAAAATTTGTACCCTTCCTTTAACAATGTAAGCAGCAGTGTGGTTGACAGCAGTTATTTTATAAAGCTGGAGGAAGACACAAAACATAAATTGAACTGACCTGGATACAGATGGTGGGTAGAGATTTTACAGCTTCAGTAGCTGCTGTTGGGTGTTTTCAAACTCTGGTTTCAGTTTATCCGTAACAATCCTTGCCATACATTTTGTAAGCTTCCTAAGCAGCAGAGGTAAAGATGTTGACGCCCTCATCCAAAATCTGTCCTAAAAGCCTGATTGGAGTATTTCGACTGTGAATTATCACATCAGTTTAAAGCCAGCATGAAAAAGGACGGTTCTACAAAAGGAGGTTGACCAGCGGGTTGGCAGAAAAAACTAAATAATGCATTGCCCCCTCTTTTTATAAATAAAATGGTACCTAAAAATGCTGTAAACATGTTTAGAGTCAGTTAAATTTTGTGCATAGAATTCAATGAGTTTTTATTGTCATTCCAAATGAATTCTACACAAGTAATGAAAGATAGATACTAAGGTCCCAGTTATCAGAAAAAGAAAAAACAATTACAGCCTTCAAAATAAATATTTATTTACCAAAAATATATAATTGTAAATATAATCTGTGGCCTCTGAAAACCTTAGCTACAGCCCTGCATCAAACACCGCCTGCCTGCCGCTCCGCAGGCAGAACATGTGTCTCACTGATGAGGCAGTCTGTCTGCTGCAGAGTGGAGTCACAGAGCATGAACAAGAAGATTAAAAGAAGAAAAAAAAAGGAACACAGTGTGTCACACAAGGAGTGTATTGTAAAATATAAACATACCCATTCAGCCATGGTAGAGAAAAATATTGAGATTAATCATGATTCAATTTTTTAATCTATGCTATGTTTTTCCTTAGCTTAAGTTTTCACATTTTTTTAAATCAAATCTGACTACAATGTTGATGTGTCTAATGTTGTCACTTTCTTTGTTCATGCCATTAAATTAAGTCATCTGGTCTTTTGTCCAGTTATCACATCACTTCCATTTTGTATATTTTGCATGTTAAATAACAATTTGTTTACAGGAAATGTGTTTTCTTGAACATTTCATGTTTAGAATTGCCATTTGGCAGTTAATAATCTGGCTACTTAGCTTGTGTTATGGTCGAGCAGGAGAATAAACCTAGAGGCGAGGAGCTCAAATAAAAGTGTTTATTAAATAAAACAAAAAGCTGATGTGGCAGCAAGCTAACAAAAACTCAGAAGATGCAGAGAGACCAAGACAAATGGGCAATCCATACAATGATCCAACTGAGACACGATGACAGAAGAATGGTTAAATACAAACTGGAGATGGGAGATGAGCAACACCTGGAGAGGGAACTGATTACAAACCACTGACAGGTGAGAGTAGTTAAGAAGATGACTGATATACAGACTGGGGTTGGAGGAAAAGTGAGAACAAAGAGTGAACACAAGACACAGTGGTGTCCAAAGTCGGTCCTCAAGGGCCGGTGTCCTGCATGTTTTAGGTGCGGCGCTGGATCAACACAGCTGAACCTAAGGACTGCTTAATTAGTAGGCCTACACCTGCTGCTATCCCCAGTAGCTGCATTTCCATTGATCATGAAAATGGGCAAACTAGAATTTTGAAAATAAATTTGCTCAATGGAAACGTAAATTTCGAAAAAACTTCAGTTTTTCAACAAAATATTTTGGCGCTAGGATGAGGTGGTTTTTCAGCCTTACCGAAATTGGTGTATTTTGCAAAACTGCAATGGAAACACTTTTTTCGCATCACGGGAGTCACTTGATCAAGAACCGGCTGTTTCTACTGGCGAAAAGATGTGAAGAGAAAAAGACAACAGGGAATAGTAGTAGAATCGCCGAAGTTGTAAAAGAAAGTAGTAAACTCACCGACTACAATTTCCCAAAAACGCCACATACGTATCCTCTCCCAAGTATAAGAGGCTTGTCGCTCAAAAGCCTCAATAAGACGCCCACATCTCCTCTGATCACTAGTGTTGTGGTAGCAACATGCTTGATTGTTTACATCCACTGCGTGAATATCGCGAGAACAAGCGTATTCACGCGTGATTTCAATAGTATTTCTTACTTAATGTAAACACCGCAATTGCGAAACTGTGTTTTTTCAACATTAGCAAAATTTCGACAAAGTTTTGCGCACATTTGTAATGGAAACGCAGCTAGTGACAGCCGTGCAGTTCCCCCAGTCAGAACTGTGACATGCAGAATTTGCGGCTTACTGAAGTATAATCCAAGCTTTAAAGAGACATAACTTGGAGGAAACACATGTGTCAGAGCTAATGGATGTTGTTTGAATGAAAGAACATGAAAATAATGCACACATGCTGCAGTCTACATTATTATTATATAACAGACTTATGAGAGGAGAGGAGTGAATGAGCTGCTTCAGGGGTGGGGTGGGTGCAGCTGTGTGTGTAGAGAAGGTATGTTTTATTTTTTGTTTCATTTTTTATTTAAAATAAATTTAATATAATAGCAAACAGATACCTGTATACACAAACATATTATCCCTTTTGTATATCTAAAGCAATATTATTAGTACAACAGATGAAATTTAGCTGTTGTGCTAATTCTGGCGCATTTATATTCACAGAATATTGATTAATGTGCATTGTCCTTGTAAATAACTAAATAAAATAAAATGAGTATAATTAGTTTTAGTGTTATTGTTATTATTATAGTACATGTATTACAAATGAGCCATTAAACAAATCATTTTCAAGAATCATTTTAATGAACTGATTCAGTTCACTAAAATGAACTGCTGTTCCCATCACTACCGGGCAAGGATTACTGAAGCAAGACCCAAAACACCCTGTGATCCCAGTTTTATCACTGATGATGTGTCCAGGTTGCACCACAAGGTATATCTCAGTACTAGCCTTTTGGCTGGTTGGAGCTAGCGTCAAAGCTCAAGCTGCCAATTGACATTATTGTAAAAATGGCATGGAGACATCCTTGCAATTTCTTTGTCTTTATAAATTTATAAAGACCGAAGGGTGTGCAATATTTTTACTTTCAAATTTTTATCAAGCATTATCATTCTTTTAGTTGTTAGGCTACTTACTGGAAGCCACTCACGCTCTCTCTTACTCTCATCACATGCAGCTTTCCTCTGCCTGTGAGGCAGGGGCACAACAGACAGAAACAATGTTAGGCAGATGAGAGAGGGTACATAATTTACAAAAGACATAAATGCATTATTTTGCCTATAAAATTATTGTAGATGCTTTCTCTTGTTTCTATTACATAACTTAATTTTTTTACCCTAAAATGATTTAATCGGGAAGGGGGGGTCTACTTTGGTTTTCCAAAGTTGGGGTTGACCCGCCCAGGATTGAATTAATAATAATAGTTTATTTGAAGTGTGTGAAAAATGTGCAATTAGGAATCATTGCAAAATGATTGTTTTGATTTCTATGTGGATTCTCATGTGTCTGTTCAAATGTCCCTTATAGATAAACCTTTGATCACACAACTCACAACAAAATGTCTTCTATCCTGTGTGCATTTTCATGTGTGTGTTTAAATTGCTTTTTGCTGTAAAGCTTTTATCACACAGCTCACAACAAAATGGCTTCTGTCCTGTGTGGAGTCGCATGTGTTTGTTTAAAGTGACCTTTTGGATAAACCTTTTATCACACAAAACACAACAAAATGGCTTCTGTCCTGTGTGGATTCTCATGTGTGTGTTTAAATTACCCTTTTGGTTAAACCTTTTATCACACAGCTCACAACAAAATGGTTTCTCTCCTGTGTGGATTCTCATGTGTGTGTCAAAAGTGCCCTTAAGGCTAAAGCTCTGCCCACACAGCTCGCAACAAAATGGCTTCTGTCCTGTGTGGATTCTCATGTGTGTGTTTAAATAGCGCTTTTGGTTAAACCTTTTATCACACAAAACACAACAAAATGGCTTCTGTCCTGTGTGGATTCTCATGTGTCTGTTTAATTTGCCCTTATCGGTAAACCTTCGATCACACAGCTCACAACTAAATGACTTATGTGCTGTGTGGATTCTCATATGTCTGTTCAATGCGCTCTTATGGGTAAACCTTTGATCACACAGCTCACAACTAAATGACTTATGTCCTGTGTGGATTCTCATGTGTCTGTTGAAATGGCTCTTATCGTTAAAACTGTGCCCGCACAGCTCACAATTAAATGGCGTCTCTCCTGTGTGGATTCTCATATGTGTGTTGAAATTGCCCTTATGGTTAAAGCTATGCCCACACAGCTCACAACTAAATGGCTTCTGTCCGGTGTGGATTCTCATGTGTGTTTTTAAATTGCCGTTTTCTGTAAACCTTTTATTACACAGCTCACAAAAGATAGGGTTTTTTCCTGTGTGAATTCTCATATGTGTGCTTAAATGCCACTTTCGGCTAAATCTTCGATCACACAGCTTGCAATTAAATGCTTTCTCTCCTGTGTGGATTGTCATGTGTCTCTTCAAATGCTCATTTCTGGTGAACCTTCGCCCACACAGCTCACAACAAAACTTATTTTGTCCATTTTTGTTGTTTTTTACACCTGATTCAGGAACCCTGATAGAAGACTCACAGTTTTTATCAGTTTCTTCAGTTTTTGACACAGAATCTGCCAAGTGTTTCAACTGAGAGTCAAGATTTTTCACATCATTATCCTCTTCATCATTCTCAATGTCTTCAGTTTCTGAAGAGTCAGAATCATCTTCATCATTCTCACTGTCTTCAGTTTCTGACGAGTCAGAATCATCTTCATCAGTACTCAGATCTTGGTTTCCTGTAGTTTCTCCTCCACAGGACTCTCCACCAGTTGTTGATTCCAGGTTATCAGCTGAGCTGCTGGTTGGAAGATCTCTGATTTCATCTTGATGTTGATGAAGCTGTAAGAACAGAGGTTTATCTTCATCATCCTCATGCTTCAAAGGAACTGCAGTGAGTTTAAAGCTGGTGGCAAAAGTCTCCACCTTCACATCGAGATGCTCTTTTCCCAGACTGGTGCACAGTTCCTCCTCTTTTATGTCGACGTGTTCTCGGTCCTGCTGGTCCACATACGTCGTCTGTTCTTTAGGAGCTTCTTTAATAGGTGCCAATTCCTGAACATCTGCAGGAACCACTGAAACACATAAAGAGAAAATTAAGAACTTTAGTGTTATATTTACACATACCCTCCAAAAGTGGAATTTTCAGCAGTTACTGGCGCATCAAATTGCTGTGAAACTTGAGATTCAGGGCTTTTAGCAGGAATTTTTGTTCATGAATATGTGAATGGTGCATTTACTATTAAAATAACCATAATATTGGGCATTCATATATAAATAACATTATGCAGATAGGTAAAGTAACAGCAATATACAGTATATACATAAGAGGTTGAAATTACTTTTACATGTCTTTACAGATAAAAACATACGTACTAGCAGTGGTAATTAATACGAAAGAACCCATTTATATTAATTTTTCCCTAGACATGCAAGTAGTAGCATTTATAATTGTAGAGATATCCTCATCAAAATCACAACCATGATTTTAACTAAGAGTACTCTGTGAGTTCTTTGAATCCCAACATGTCAAAACAGTTCAGCCATCAAAATACACACAGAAAACACACAATGAGTAATAATTTTATTTTGGCTAGTTAAAGACTAACTGACTTTTATTAGGAGGATAATATGGAATGATTAATAAATTACAATGATCAAACAATAAATCAGCTCTCAGTATAACAATTAATTTCCTACTTTCCTAAGCAACTAAATAACTAGTTAAGCAGGTTATTTATATAATAAAGGGTTGTGTGTGTACATGTGTATGCATGTGTGTGTGTGAGAATGTAAGAGAGAGAGAGAGAGAGAGAGAGAAAAGAAGGGTAGAACGAACAGACAGACAAACAAATCTTAGCTAAGGTTATGATCTTTAAATTGTGTTTCTTAAGACTGTGAGCCTGAGAGGTAAAACTAGTTTTGCCAGTTTTGCCGTGTCGGGGCAACCAGACGGGGGAAGTCGACAAGATGCCAGCTCGGGGTCAGCCTGTATGGGTACCAGACACCATGGCTTCTTTTTCAGTCTTATGGATGTAGGCCCTTGTGGACTTAGTACAGTCAACAGCGTGGCAAGCGAGGGTAGCTCTTTTCAGGACGGCTCAGGACCAGAGCTCGACAGGAGCTTTGAAGAACTCACAGCAAGGTAGTTTCAGGGTGGCTCGGGAGTTCAGAGCAGCCCAAAATGGATGGAGATGTACCTTGTAAGTTCCAAAACAGGAAAAATTGCTACAACAAACAGAAAGGAGCTGGAAACTGGCTGTTTTCCAGCACAGGAAAGCAAGAAGCTGGAGAGACCCTCAATCTCTCAATCCCAGCAAAGCAGACAATTAATTGACTCCAAAGGAGCAGAGTTTCAGACTCTTCGCACAGCTAAGTACTGTTCTCAGGACATGATAAAGAACTGTGTTATTTTTGCAGGTGCTGTATTTCTCGTGAGAATGTGTGTGTGTTTTTGTATGGAATGACCTGCAAAATCAAACATACCAACCCAATCATGAATGAGCAGGCATAATTGAATGCTTAAAAACAGCCCATTAATATTCTAATTAACCAATGGTTAGGTATGAACATTGACTAAATGGACTATTAAGAACTACTGAGTAATGCTTATCAAAATAGAAGAAATAAAACATAAAAATATAAGCATTGACTAAAACACATATTCTGTTTCTATTAACCCATTAAAGTCTAAGCATAATCACAGATACCAAATACCAAAGTATTATTATTAGCTAGATTGGAGAGCCCTTAGAAACAAAGACAAAAGTCAAACATATTAAACAGTTATAACATTGGAATTATACACATTGAGAAAACAGCAACAGAAGGTTTGTTTTATTTATTTTTTTGTTTTCATCAACAAACGCAGCAAATCTCATGATAACAGAAACCATATTGGTTTCCCAAAGGAAAGGAGAGGCAAACTTTTATTTCTTTAAAGCTCTCAGCAGAGCTGAAACTATTAAGTCAGGGAAGAGGTGAGGTTTGACCCCAGGTGGTCAAAGGTCAACCAGTGGTGAGGTGTTGTGTTTCCCTACATAATAAAAATAGTGCCTTACACACACACACGGCCTTTCTATTATTCACATTAACAGTACAAGTATAAATGCAAATTTATCTAAAATAACAAAATATTTAAAAGGTTAAACAAAACTTAATATACTATAATAGCACTCTCAGGGGCATGGCTTAATGACAAAAATATAAATAATATTAACATTGAGGGGTATGAATTTTATCATATAGAAGCCATAAAAGAGGTGGTGGAGTAGCTCACCTTATAAATACGGAAATAAAATGTAAAATAATTAATAAAATATCAATAATTGTAGATAATATTATGGAAATAATTATGATTGAAATATTAAATAAGAATTCTAAAAACACAATTATTAGTTGTGTACATCGGCCACCAGATTCAAATATAGAGCTATTCACCAATAAAGTCATGGAGCTCTTTGCAAAGAGTTCTAACAAAACAGTTTTTTTGTTTGGAGACTTCAATATTGACCTGGGAAATACAACGGATACAAGTATTATTGGTACATTTATAAATTCAATGCACAGTTTTTAATCTTTATTCACTGATATCAAAACCTACAAAAATCACAACTCAGTGTTACAATAATTTATATTATTTTTACAAATATAACAAACGGAGAGATAATGGGTGGTATTTTGAAGACTGATGTAAGTGATCACTTGCCAGTTTTTCACAATTTATGAAAATGATCGATGCAACACAAAAGTAGATACAATAAATTAAAATATAATAAAACACATCCAAAAAAGCTTTGGATAAATTAAAGGATGATTTGGGAAAACAAAATTGGAAAGATGTGTATGTTGATGATGTAAACAGAGCATATGATGTTTTCATGAATATTTTAGTAGCTCTGTATGAAAAGAATTGTGTGCAAAATAAATTACACAAAGAGTGATGTTGACAAACCATGGATGACTAAAGGGTTGAAAAATGCTTTTAAAAAAAGAATTACTGTTATGAACGAGCTAGATTGATTTGAACCCCAAGATGCAGGACTGAGTGAGGATGGCAAAAAAAGGAATTTATTAAACAAAATCAAAGGCTGGCGTGGCAGCAAACAAGATACAAAAAATACAATGACTTGGCATGAGGCGCATGAACAGAAAACAAAGACCTGACACAGACTTCTTCTTCTTCTTCTTCATTTAAATTTTATTGGCGGATGGCAAACCAACTTAAGGTGCATTTACCGCCACCTACCGTACTGGAGTGTGGATATCAATGATAGTCAGAGGGAACTTTATTCACACATATATCAATGGCACGTGTGAGTATTCTCACATGCACACATATGCATGTTTTAAATACGTTTAAATAATCTGACACAGACTGAAGACAGAGAACAGAATATAAAGGAAAACTAACGAGCAGAAACAAGAAACACCTGGGAGAGAAACATGAGGAACAGGTGAGAGTGGGCGGGGCCGAGCAAAGACAGGCAGGAGGGGGTAAACAGAGAGAGACGAGACAGAAAACCAGACTAGAACCAAAATGACACAAAGACCCAGACAAACCATAACAATTACTTGCATTCTTGCTTTTGAAATTAAGAACAAAAAAAAAGAAGAAAAATACAAGAAGTATAAAAAAACAAGTTGCTTTGGATTATAAGTAAGCATAAGAAGGAATACTACAGTGAATTATTAGACAAAAGTAATGGTAATATGAGGGCAACAGGGCAAATAATGAATAGTGTTTTGAAAAATCATGAAGTAAAATCATTTTGTGAATGTTGGCCCAAGTCTTGCAACTATAATAATAATAAAAAATAATAATAATAATACATTTTATTTTAAGGCGCCTTTCTAAAACCCAAGGTCACCTAACAAAAACACTTAAAAACAACAGTTGATAAGAACAAAGACAAAATTAAAAAGATCAATAAAACAACATTTAAAATGGAATTGGACTGACTTGGAGCAATATACCCATATGAATGAGATTATTGTTAATGGGATACAAATAAAACCACAATCATATGCACAGGCTGTGTCAAAAGGAGATGAAGAGGAACAATGCGAGGAGACTTCACACTCTGTAGAGCAGCAGGTGAAAACTTTTCTACACTCCAAGGGAATAGAGGTAAACAACAAAAACATTGAATCATGTCACACTCTCCCACGAAAAAACAACACAGGAAAACCAGCTATAATAATAAGATTTGCAAATAGGAAGCATAAAATGGAACTACTGAAACAAGGAAGAAAACTAAAGGGACTGGATGTGTTTCTGAATGAACATTTGACAAAGAAAAATGCAGACATAGCTAGAAAGGCAAGACTACTCAGAAAGCAAGGAAAAATACAAAATACTTGGACACAAAATTGCAAAATATT
>JAUBOC010013397.1:0-10385 GCA_032275365.1 Anablepsoides cearensis | reverse complement strand
TTATCTGAGTTTAAATTAAAAAATCATCAGAGAAGCAGAAGCTAGAAAATGCCTTCCTTTGTTTCTTACAGAATGACTGCAATAATTTAGCTTTTTTAAAAGTGGCTTTAAGCTATTTTTGGGTGTAAAATAGATGCTTTTTCTCAGACAAAGCATGGCTCTGACTGTTTGTCCGTTTGTAAGATTGCTAAATAAAACATGGTGAAGAAATGAGTAAAAGAAGTGCGGCGCAGTGATGAAACTGACTAAGTTACCATCTTTGCTTTCATTGATCAATTAATGCAAAATATATAAACAATTCAACATGCATGGTGCTAGTTTAGTTTATCCGAGTCTTCTGAGATGCAATAAGCTAAAGCGGGTAAGGCTAAAGGTAATTCTTGTTTAGTTTGTTGTACAGTAGACATCACCATGCATCAGGACAATAGTGTATCTAATCTGGATTAGATATCCAAACTGAACAGGGTGAGGCAGGCAGAGGATGTTTATGATGCAATAATATCCAAGAAACCTGATCCAAAACTACAACAAACACCTTTTTAAAAAGCAGTATTTTACGATTAGATCCAGGTGGTTAGATCAGGCTCCGCCCACCATTCTACATCACGAATGATTCTTTTAAAAATCTACGCAGAAATCAACACAATGCATGGAGGAAATCTGCAGCGGCCTACGACCCACGTAGGCTGCCAGTGTAGGCTGCATAGACGGCAGTGAAATGAGACGGTCGGGTCTACGGATAACGATTGTTTGCGTGACCACACACTGCCCCGTTACTGTGGTGAATCGTTTTACATCACATGACGTTAGCATTTGGTTTTATATCTCGTTGCAGCAAAAATCTCATCAGCTAAGTTGCTAAACATAGCTTTCAATTACAACACCTGTGTCAAAGTATGAAACTAATACCTAAAACAGATTATTAAGCTAATTTATTGTTGGCAAGTGACTCTAGATCAGGGGTCTCCAACCAGTAGCTTATGAGCACATTTAAAGTCAGTGCTTCGGTGCTTATGAAAAATTAATGGAAGCAAAATTTAATTTGTCACTGGCTAAACAAACTTTCATTTAATTCCAATCAATTTATAGATATCCCTTCTCCCCATGGTTGTCAATGGAACAGTTTAGGTCCATCAGCAGATGACGCACGGCATTCGTTTTCACTCACACTTTTCATAGCCCAAACTTCTGGGAAACATCTCCCGCTGAGGTATAGGTCACTACATGGGGTTTCTTCCCGCTGGAGTCTACAATGTGGGAAAAAAATCGGAGACCCATCACCCGACATTATTTGTGCACAAATCTGTTGCAGTAAAACCCCAAGTTATTAGTGTGAAATACACTAAATGAATGGATGAACACAAAAAGCACATTCATGTAAATTCAGTGTTCTTTATGGTGGTTTCATGTGAATTGAAGACAATGTTTTTTGTGCAAAACATGCTTATTCCAATGGCTTAAGTTTAAAATTGAATGTTGCAAAAAGTAGCTCTCGGACATTTTTGATTTGCTCTTAAGGAAAAAAAAAAGGTTGGAGACCCCTGCCCTAGATGAATCTACTTGTTTACCATTAAAATTGTTAAGTAAAAGTAGGACATTTTCTTGAAATGTCTTACATGATTTTTCTTTTATTATAAGCTCTCATGAACAAAGCTTTCAAAGGAGTTTGTCACGTTTTTCTCTGGGTTAAGTCTGATGTAACTTCAGCTCACTCCAGGGAGGCGGGCCTTTAGGAGCAAAGCGAAGGTAGTAATCAGCCCACGAGGGGTCATTATGGGAAATCCAGAGGAGCCTTCGTTCTCTGAGGCAAACCTAAATCTAAATCTCTGTCTTTAACCTTGTCTCGGGTGCTTTTTTTCCTCTTTTTTTCCTGCATGGCTGTACAACCCGTCATTTGAGTCGGTGTGTGTGGTTAGGAGGGCGCGGGTTTAATTTCTGGGTAGTTTGCACACCCTGCACTTACATGAGCCCCCAGAGCAGATTTATATAGCTACAGTTTAGTGAAATATGAAACTGACCACGATTTCTTTCCTTTTTGTCATTTTTTTCTTTTTTTTATTAAACAAAGATTGAACCCTGCTGTGATTACAGTTTTTTGAAGATCTGTTCCTTGTTGCAGACTCAAAAGCTGCCGTAATGTTAATGGATTTTAGTCCGATACTTCCTGCTTGAGCTCCTGTTTCAGGTATTCAACTTTGAAGCTTGCAAAGCCTGTAAACTGTTTACAGCACAGTATGAGACACACAAACATTCTGCGTGGATGCTTTTTATTATAGCTCATACCTCTGCCTGTGGCTGAAAGTGTTTAAACCAGACCACTTAAAGACCAGAAGCTCGCTGTGAGCTTTTTAGTTGGCCTTTCACCCCCTCTTCCTCCCCTCCTCATCCGTCACTCCTGCAGGGTGAGCCGGGACGAGTCGGCTCGTGTCCCAAATTCCTCAAACATCTGGATGCTGCTCTTCGTTCTTCTTCTTGTGCAAAACGTGACTTATCCCTTCTGCTTTAATTTGACAGCAAAATACAGTATTTAAACTTTTAGTTTTTTGTTTAAAGCTGCAATTTTAAGTCTTTGATATTGCTTTAGAAAACGAGTAAACTTAAAAAAAAAAATAATCAAGTATTTTTTCTAATTAGCTCCTTAATTGTTACTTTTATTAATTCGTTTAAATATTTTCCATTTCCTGTTAATGACTGGAGGTCAACATCTGCTCTTCAGCTGACTTTGTGAAACTCTTATTTGCTTTAAACTCTGAATTTTTCTGCTTTGAATATGTAAAGGTGGAGCAGATGTTGGAGAGTTATGAGTTTAATGTAAGAGCTTTAATGAGCGTCACTGTGCACCACTCGATATTTAGAAGTAAAGCAGCTCAGATTTGTGACATGCTCTGACAAGTTTTCTACAGTGTTGGCCTTTCTTTGAAATAAATAAGGTTCAGGATTTTACCCAGCATTTAAACAGTGTTGGTGTGAGGAAGGACAGAGAACCTGCGCTGCACATGTGAGCTTGGCTCTGAGTAAATCCCAAATCCTTCTGCCTTCAGAAGCCCGTTTTGAGCGTAGAGTCTCGCCTGTATCTGCAGTGGTTTAGCTGTAAGACTGTTGAAGCTTGTCTGAGGAGGAGGAGGAGGAGGAGGAGTGAGGGCGTTCAGCTGGAGCATAATGGTCAGAGTGGAGAGATGGAAAAAGTTGCACATGTGAGCGTTGACCTCGTTTTATCAAGCTGGATGAAGGAGCAGCTGGGCTTATGTTTCACACAATGTCTCTGAATGAAAATGAGGTCGAATGTTTTGGTTTTATTTATGTTTTCCCCAACTTTTACTTCGCCCACACAACAAGAAACTCCCTCTATGCTTGTGGATCCTAAATATACAGTATAGCTCGTTAAATGATCTGATCACATTGACTGTAAGATAATGGCTAGTTTGAACCGTCAACATGTGTTTTATTATCTAAGCGTACCTTTTTATTGTTGGGAATCAAAGCTGCCATGATGGGTTATCTTTGTTAGGAACCAGAGTTTGTGCACTAGAGATTTTGGACTTTAAGTCCCGCCTACTTTCCCCCACACAATCATGATGTTACATGAGTTTTCTTTTTTCAGAAGATGATAGAAAGTCTTCTTGAAAATACAGCTTCAAGGTCAAACGGAATCAGCTAAATGCAACGCTTAGAATGATTTAGATTTAGTTTTTTGGTTGTTGTAGTTTTTTATTCCATTTGTCATCTTTTGGGCCTGTTTCCTCAGTTAAGCTCACACACTCATTTTGAATATCAGCCTTCAGATAACAGCTGAGTCATAGTTTTTGAACTCTACCTAAACCATTTTCCGTCCTGTTAGGTCAGCCCGTCTTCCTGTTTCGACTTCCTGCGACGGTTCAAAACGAACACTTACATTACGGCTCTTTTTATCGACGCTGTAGAGCCAAGAGGGTACACAGGAAACGGTTTGGAAACTGGTTTGTGATGGATCTGTTGGGATATTTGCAGCCTTCAAACCGGTTGTGTGTTCAGTTAAATGTGGGTGAAGAGTAAACACGGCTCTATTGGACATCACTTTCTCACATCCTGTTGTTTATGACCGGTCATGTTTTACCACAGTTTTAAAACTCAAGCGTTTATTTGCGTTGCACTCTTTATATGTCGTAGCTTCTCATTTTAGTGGCACACTCCCTCTCTGCAAAGACTCCTCATACTGAAGGGTTTTCTGCTTTTTAGATTCAGATAGAGAAGAAATCGAGGCTCCAAGTAAATTTGTATTTTATTATGTACTCAATATTTTAAAAGATAGTTTGATGTTGGAATTTCTCACCACTTATCAGAGTTCATTATAATATTTAATTTTCTTTAAAACAGTCCAGACTGATGAGCAAAAGTATTTTTTATTCCTGTGAAGGTCAAAACAGTAAAGATTCATAGAAGTGTTGACAAATTGTATATCACCCGCTGCCTTTCATGATAATGTGTTTGTGTTCAATATGAGTTTCAGACATGTTTTGGTTTTGTTAATGTTGCTTTGTGTTGGCCGCCATCTTAAATTAAGTTAACCTTAAAAATTCATCACTTTAAAATGTTTTGCTAAGAAACAAAATAGGAAATTACACAATAAAGACTTATATTATGATATGTACAATGTAATAATAAATGTATTTAAAAATGTTTTTGATTGCTAATTTTACAGAATTGTGTTCTTTGTGTAAAAATACATATACTGTTGTTTATTTTTCAAAAATGTGGAAAGATGAGCTGTTTTATGTTCCCACTATACAATTTTTTAAAAATATTTTTGACAAAAATAACAGTTAAAGTAGAAAAATAAACTAGAAACTTGATGAGGACTACTTTCTCTTTTGTAGAAAGCTTCTTGTCTTTCGACCCTCCATTGTGACCCAGCCTTTTTCTGGCACTGATATGGTATCGCTCCATTACTTCTTAGTTTTGGAAAATCCTTCTGGCATCAATGTCAAGAATCAGGGTCAGCGAGTGTCTGCTATCCGTGTGAGAACTGGCTCGAATCTCCCTGGGAATCGGGAGGTTTTTTGTTAATCGAGGTCAGTTTCGGCTCACTTGGCTGCGGGCCGCGTGTTCTGTGTGTAAAGTCGAGGTTCGAGTTGGACACTAAGCATGGTAATATATCTAAGTTTAGGTCGGACGCACAGAAAAAGGCTGTATCTTGTTTGTACTCTGACGCAGTCTGGATCTGTTGGACTCACCTCCTCCCTCCCCGTGAGATAAGACCCAGACTCCAAGGTCTGAGATTTGTCTTGTTTTTCTGACACTCGTATCGCTGCCACAGCTGAGACACTTCATCCCAACCCTCAGACCAGCACTCTCACAACAAGTGATAAGGCACTTTTAGTCTTGTTTACATTCACTGTTATCACGACTCGCTCAGTCAGCTGGAGGCTGGTGAACGTTAAGTGATTTCTGTTGTTTTAATTAGATTAAAACGGTATTAAAGTTGTTTGGGGTTTATTTATATAGTTTCTTGCAAGATTGCCATGGAGCTGTTTCACTTGAGTACTGTTGAGGCATGTGTAAGACATTTAAAATAATATATATGTAAAATACACATGGAAAAACTACATTATATTATTATTAATTACACAAAATAAAAATGTTTTTGTTGTTCTTTTCTATTATTTGTTTATTTCTATAATTTGGACTTGCATACAGTCTGCCATCCAGTAGGGGGTGCTGCATTTATTTCTCAACCCTTTGGTCATCCATGGTTTGTCAACATCTTTCTTGGCAAAATTTTTTTTTCATACAATGTTTTTCATATAGAACTCCCAAGGTATTCATAAACACATAATATGCTCTGTTGACATCATTAACATATACATCCTTCCAAGTCATTTTTTAATTCAGTTGGGCGACAAACTTTTTATGAGCTCCGAGGATGACGTTAGTTAAGGGAATTCAGATAGGGTTTTTGGTTTACAGCAGTAAATTATACAGCTGCTATTTTGACTAATTTATGTGCTGTGTTATTTACTGGAAACTTCTCTGGTTTAGTGAGATTGCAAAATGTAGCTTTGGGGAGTCATTCTGATGGGGCAAAAATTGTTCCGTTTTTAACATTTTTTTTTCTCAAGTAAAGAAAGGAGAACATATTTGTTTGTGGATGTAAATATTTTCTTTGCAAAGTTTTCTGTTCAGTGTAGATGCAACTTTGTACCATTTTTATTTTGCTCTGATTATAAACTTCTTTTACTTTCTTCTAGACGGTGGACAAATTGTTGACCGTTAAAGAAAACATGACTTAAACTCTAAAGTTAAAGCCAGCTGGTCCCAGGTTTTAAGTCCCGCCCCCTCCACGTAAACAAACAGGACTTCGAATTAAACTAAAAAATACACCTACAATATTTTTTTAAGGTGTTGACTCTTGTTGATTTCATAGCCTGTACCTTGTTGCTGTATATTCAAATATTCATTTTTCAAACACATTTAGCTGTAACTACTTATTTTATGCTTAAGAGAAAGGTCATGTGACACCATGATTGCGAGTGAGAGAGTAGGCGGGACTTAAAGTTTCACATTAATAGTGCTCAAGCTCTGTAAAGCAGATAGGGATGTTTTAATGTTTAAACAACATAAAGAGGCAGAGACACTTCATCCATCTACTTTATCTCAGTGGGACAAACCAGCACTACATCGCCAGCTATGGGACTGGAGTGAAAACTGTAGAGTTGAACACATTGCTGACCAAAAGTAATGCAAATATTCAGGTGAGCACATCAAAAAGATCCCAATGAACACTTTTAATAAGATGTAAGGCTGGTTCCCTGGAAACAAATTTAAAAAGATGAGTGGTGGCTTTAGCTATTTAGCACAATAATGTAGCTCATCAAAGTGTAATAACAGCTTGTACACATTGTTAGCATACTTGTGGATACCTTGGCTCTTAGCCACAGGAGTGTCATGAATGTAAGCAACTTTTAATCTAATCTTTAAAGTTTTTACTTCACTATCAGGACAGAAAGATTAGAAATAGACCAGGCGTAGGTGAATTATTAGATTAGGTATTTATTAGGTTCTGAGACTTGAAGAGATTGAAATGAAAAAATAAACGTGAGCATTTTCTTCAACTTTTAAAATGACCTTAATAAAATAATTTCTCTCAGTCAGATAAACGTTTAGCTGTTCCTAATGCCTTTCACTTGCTTTAATCTGCTGATTGTTTGTTACGTTTAAAAAAGCCAAAGATCTGGATCCCAATCAAACCCTAATGAGTCACTGCAGCTCGTCGTGATACGAACGTTTGAGGATGTTTGTTTTATTAGAGAGTGTTCTGTCATCTGAAGAGTACACAGGGCAAGGTACAGAACACACAATCAGCTGGACTCACTGACAGAACCAACAGTGAGGGTTTTAGATCCGTTGGGCAACTCTTAATGTTTTTTATTTTTTCTTCCACATCTGGTTTGACTTTTAAAGGGAGGAAAGTGTTGCATCATCAAACCTTCCTGGGTTTAGCTTGAAGCATTCTCTCTGAGGGTTAAAACAAATCTATGGTAGGACTATTACTCAGCTCACATGTGTTAATGTTGTTCTTTTGGCTGCTTGCTGTGGAGCCATCGACCCGGATGCTCTTCCTGACACAACCTAGACTCAAACCTGAAGCTTCAGGGTTAGGAGACAGGCAGAGATACTGACTAAAATCAGCTTAATGTTGCTTTATGGCCGTTTAATTTTAAGTGAAATCTCCTTCAGTATTGTGATATGTTGCTATCAACATGTGTTGTAAACAAATTTAATCACAATATCTGTAGAACTCGCATAATTATTGGAATTTTTGTGTTTAAAGTCATTTGGTTGTAGTGGATCTCCATAAGTTAAACAGCAGTAGAGGTATACTCAGTTGTTGTGTTATTGTCTATTAACCTATTGACATAATTTTTCTTTTGAATGTATTTCGGCACGTACCTCATTCCACAATTCTGTTGCCATTTCAACAATGTATATATTAAAACATTTAGCTCCTTCAGGACATTCCAGCTATGACTTTTGGTATTTCAGCAATTTATGCTTTTTGAGATATTTAGCTTTTTCTGACATTTTTTTCTTCTAATTATTATTATTTTTTATAAACTTTATTCATTTCATAAAACAAAATCTATGTACAATAAAAAAAGAAAAGACATAAAATGAAATGAAAGGCGGCAGAGAGAAGAAAAAAAATTCTTACAGTATCTGCCCCTTTTTCCTCAGTATAATTTAACCTAAATGATTAATTATTAATTTATTAATAATAAATTAATTAAAAATGAATAGAGCTGTCATCAACATCATTGAACCCTTTCAAAATCTTTACTGCAGTTTTTACCTTTTGTTCTGCTTCTGGGTTTCTTTTACTTTTCTTACCTTCTATTTTGTTTTGTTTTTTAGCTTTTTTTCTGCTTTTTTAGCCTTCAATATGACCTTTGCTGCTATAATCCTGCAAATTAAAATTTTGTGTGCTACTTCCTGCTAATTTAAGCTTGTTATGCTTCTTTTAGCTGCTTTCTGCTAATTTCAGCTGATTTTTGTGTTTTTAGCTGCTTTTTACCTTTTGTGATATCTTCAATTTCTTACTGCTTATTTCAACAAACATGTTCTTTGTTTCATTGTGCAAATTTTGACTACTTAAAAAAATTAGCCTAGTTTCATCTTTTTTAGCTATTTCAAAACAAATTGATAGTACTTCTTGTATTTTTGACTTGTTTCATATACTTTTAGCTTCTTTTTGCTAATTTTAGCTAATTTTTTTGCTATTTTCAGATTTGTTAACCCCTTTTTGTTACCTTCTACTTATTTATTTATTTTTTTACTTTTGTTGTCCTACTTTTTGTAAACGTCAGCTGTTCAAATTTAACTCACATTAACACTTTTGTTGTTACAAATTCTCAACTTCTTTATCAGCTTTCAGCAAAAATCATTTAGCGTTAAGCAAATGCAGTGTCCTTTGTCATCTTTGATTTTGGATCAAACGTAATAAAAGCACCACTGACACCCTGGCAAAGGTTTTTTTTTTTTTTTTTTTTTTTTTTTACAGAAGACTGGTAATCTGCCTGCATCTCTTGGCTTCAATTAAAAGATTCTAATCTGATCTGTGTCGGAGGGTTACAGTATTTTTTATTCAGAATAGCCTCTTTGTTGATCGCATCCGCTGCTCTTTTTTTTCAGTCCTGCTCCTCGTTTCTCCATTCGGGCTCACGGTCCTGACTGGTCCTGTGTCCCAGCTGGGCCGAGTCGGATTACAGCCGGGGCCCAGACAACACCTCCCTCTCTCACGGGGGGGAACACAAAGAGCGTTCTGTTGGGCGTGTGTGCTGAGCTCCACCCAGCTGGCGACCCGTCCCGAATCATGACCACAAGCAGAAATGACAGAGAGAAAACGATCAGGATTTTGGTGTGGTTTTGTTTCCACAAAGAACCTCTCCCATTTTTTAAAAAAGCAAAACAAGAAATGTTTCCTTTCTGCGTTCTTGTGGTGACTATTTGTCAATGTTTGCTGTTGTGACACTACGAAATAAATCTTTATTTATTTTCTAGGCACATAGTTCAACTCTAAACCACAATCAACTAATTAGTTTGTTTGTTGTAAAAATATACTGTTTATATATTAAAAATAAATTAGACTTTGTTTCATTGTCTAGCTAAACACCTTGAAATTGGCCTCTGTCTCCTTAAGAACCTACTTCCATTTCAGACAATCCCACTTCATCAAATTTAAAATTAGTTTGAGATGTATTAATTGAAGGTACCACATTTTCATCACCTATTTTACTTTGATTTTAAATTTAGAGAATATTTAGAAGTTTGTTTGGTTGGCAATTCCTTCAAAATTAAGGCTGTGGTTAAAGATATTTCGCTAACAGACAGAAGGGAGGAGACAAAGTGTTGCAGAGTGAAGAATGGATTTCTCTGAGATATGTGCTGCTCTCGATCGTGTCAATCAGAACTAGGTGTGCTGGGGGATAAATGTGTAAATATTAGTCTTCTTGGTAAGCGGTTGGTTTTTCCGGACGTGAAGAACGGGACATGTTGTGGAGCGTCCAGCAGCACAGCTGAGTTCAGTGAGTCTCTAATCAAAATGTTTCTGTTCTCGTCAGATTTCACCTCAGCTGCTATAGAAGTTCACCTAAACCAGGGGTCTGCAACCCGTGGCTCTGGGGCCACACGTGGCTCTTTGGTCTCCCTGCAGTGGTTCTTTGAATATGTGACCAAACATAACAGAATACATTTTTTTTATACCCACAACAGAAATCAATTTGTATGAAAATATGTGCTCAATACTTCTAATACAAAAAGTAAAACATGTTGATTAGCTCATGCTCGCCTGATGTTTACTTAAATAATCCAACTTCTTTGTATGATCTCTCAAATTCATCAGAATTACCTTT
>JAUBOC010013389.1:0-10386 GCA_032275365.1 Anablepsoides cearensis | reverse complement strand
TTTAGTAAATCAGTCTCAAAACAAGATCAAAAAGATTTTTTTTTGGCTGGATATAAGATTTTAAAACTTGGTTAGACAGACCTTTTTTTGCAGTGTAGGCAGCTACAGTCCGTAGAGCGTCTACATACATGATGTCTGTGGGGATAATTTTTGAAACAACAGATAAAAAGATGGTTTTGGAAAAACTGTTTAAAAACAATTAGATGAACTTTTACAAAAACAAACAAACAAAAAACAAACATCTTTTTGTGTCGTGGAGTTTTAGCAGAATTTCCCTAAAACATTCACATTCTCATTACTCAAGTAAGGATATATTTTTGTATGTATGGATTGTATAGTGTATACTATAAGTATAGATACCAGGATTTAAAAATACTTTTTTAGAAGTAGAAGTAGCAACTCAAGCTTTTTAACTTAAATAATAGTGTAAAAGTACTTGTTTTAAAATGAAAATATAAGTAAAAGTAACATAAGGAAAAAGAAAAAGCTATTAAAAAGATAAAATTTTAGGGCCGTGCCATCGGGGGCAATACTGCATAAATTCACCTCCCCACAAATCATTTTTCTAAAGGAAACAATGACTATTAAATATAATAAACTGTTAATGCTGAAATCCTTGTGATACACTAGTCTACCTGTTTAAGCTGCATATACTGTATCTCTATGGTACACTAGGATACATACTTCTGCTGGAATGTGACGTGATTTGTGTCATGATGGATCATACAAACCAATAGGTGTCAGATGGTATTTATACTTCGCATACAACCACAATCAAATTCAAATATTATTCTGAATGATGAAAATTTGGAATGAAAACAAGCCAAAGTGAAATAAAAATAAAATTATTTTTGCATTTATTTTTAAATGTAAGGAGTAGAAGTAAAAATGTAGCTGAAAAATAATTACTCCAGTAAAGCATAAATAACCAAAGTAACAAAGCAGATGTAATTCATTACACCCCTGAATGTTATTTAATATTTTTTCTATTTTCATCCCCTTGAAGGGAACTAATCTCTTATCTTAAATTACTCAAAAAACATCTTTGTCAAAGACAAACCTCCACTTCCGTCTTCTAACAATAATGTTCCTTGATGGTTTTGCAGCAAAGTCTATTTGTTTGAACAATGGTTTGGTTGAACTTAGCTGTCATAATAAGAGCCAATACAGACCAAATCAATTATTTTGCCATTTTAGTTCCGTTGGAGTTTTTTAATGTCTGCTCAGCTGTTGTGGAGCAGGTAAAAGTCCCTTTAAGGTGAGGTCTATTTTGATAGAGTACAGAAGAGATTAGCAGCCAATAACCCACATTTTCATTGATCCTTAGAACTAACAGCATTAAACAGCAGCTTTCACCACAGGAAGTAAAGCCTCGACCGGCTGAGTGGCATTAGGAGTGAATGGTTCAGAAGTACTTTCAAAAGCATCTGTTTCGATGTGTAAAATATATAAATATCCTTTTTAGTAAAAATGTTACTCATTACACCTGACAGGACAGAATCATTAAATTTATTTTCTTTGATCAATATGAAAATTTTAAAGAAGAAGAAAAATAACCCTAGTCATTTCCTGTTAGCTTGAATATATCCTGTAATAACCTTGTTGACGCCACGCAGTCACGACCTAAATAACAAGCCGAAGCTTATAGCAGGCTCTCAACTCACATTCAAATGCCATTACATCAGGATCATCCCTGCTTTAACTTCCGCTTACGTCAAATCTTCTGAAAATTTTCAAACCAGTGCATGGAAAGCCATAATCTGAAACTGAAATAACCTCTTCTTCTACGTTCTCATCAGAAGCAGAGCAGACAGGAGTTTAAAACCAGTTTTCATTGAGCCTGTAGAAACACTGCGGCTCCAGAACGTGTTTAATGCTATTAGCATTTCCACCCCGACGGTTGGCAGAAGGGTTACACCTAAAAGCCTCAAAGAGTCAGAACTGTCTGAGTGGCTGGAGAGGAGCTGACCAGAAAGGTGAATCATTATAATGTTGGAGCCAATTTAAGAAAAGAGAATTAAAATAAACATTACTGATGTTTTGAACATGCTCAAAATATTACTTTACCCGCTATCCACAAATACAGCTAGCTAAGAGGGTCTGCTTCACTAACTTATAATCTGTTAACTAAAATACAGTTAAATGTGTAAAAAAAAAATCTGGAGGAAGCTAATGCTAAAAACAAGTAAAAATTAGATAATGCTAAACATATATTAAAAAATTAGCACAAACTTACGCTAACAACTAGCGGAAGCTGGCTTTGTCACCATCAGCCGCATTGGTCTTTTCATAAATCACATTATTAAAGTGGCAAGAAGGCATCTCAGTCCTAACAGAGAGCATCCATGATGTTCCTGTGTGTATCTGGTGTGTTTTTTATGAACAGGACTCTGAGCAAGGGAATAGGTGGTGATGCATTCAGAGCAAGCCCAGCTACAAATTATTTAGCTGCGTGTGGTTGACCACAGAACGGCCTAAAATGTCTCTCAGACTGAAAAATATGAGCGAACATCACACAGGCCTCGCAGCCGAGCCATAAACGTCAACTCAGGAGGTTAAAAACCTCCCTCTGTGCCCAATAGATCTCTGTCCTCTTTTATAATTCATTGGCAGCAGCTGAGCCGCCTCTATCCTGTGGATGACAATACACTTACGTAAAACACACTGTGGTGGGATGGAATAAGTGAAACTTTTTTTTTCATGTAAGGAGTGAAACGGACAATAAAAAATAATGGCTTGTTGTAGAAATACATTATTTTTATAATAAATAAATAGCTTTAGAGAAATCCTACACAGCTCTGGGGGAAGAATAGTCTGGACTGTGTGTGTTTGAATATTAAGACCTAAAAATGAAAGCTTTATTCTGTTCAAGTCCACAAAAGGATGTAAGGGAAATATTAAACTCACCGGTTATTATTTTATTTTAAGCCAATATTTCCAACATGATAATGAACTAGCATAAATCTTATTTCCAAACATTACTGCTGTGTCTCAATTTAAAGCCTACAATTTTCAGCCTACTACTGTGGAGGGTGTGGCCCCTGTGGGCCACTGTGGGGCCACACCCTCCACAGTAGTAGGCTGAATATAACAGCTGTTAAATGAGATCGACCAGTCTTGGGGTAGAGCATGAGCCCACAAACAGACGTCACCCTATTATTTATATCACACATAAATGCGTATAACTAATAATGAGTTAAACATATATCTTTTCATGGCAGGTATAGAATCCAAAAATTCAATGTATTGTTTAAAGAACATTACAAATTTGAGTTTAATATTGTTTTATAACAATATTGTTAGGGCAGGGCAATAAAAAAATAATGATTTATATATTGCAATATCAATGGAAATACGTCTGATACAATGTTGATAATTTCACTGAACTCTGATTCAAAACAGCACAGGATTGTGGGGGATGTAGGCAGAGGAAAGGTTTTAGGTGCTCGACCTCTCATGGCCCAGCTAAGCAAGGCTGGTGGCATCAACTAACTCACTCACTCTTTGTTAAGCTAGCAACAATTTTGAGTAACGTGCAGCAGCAGTTTTATGTTTCACCATCGTGCTTTAAAATAATAAAGAACGACGTGGAGAGAAAGGGAAAAAGGAAGTGCAACAGCTCGAGAGGAAATTGTGGATAAAATAGGAAAGGTCACGTCACCTGTTTGGCAGAATTAATCTGACTTTTTCCTCCTGGTCCTTGTTTCAAATAGGTAAAACAAAAAACTAATAAATAATTATTGACGGCTTTTATATTGTGATACATTTTTCAGCCATATCGCCCAGCACTAAGTATTGCGAAACTTTCTTTTAATGTGGCTCCAGTTGCTTTTTAGATTTTTAATAATATTAAAAACCTACAATACAATATATTATATTTCGTTTAATTTTCACTTTCATTCTTCATGTTCATTATTTTACAATGGTCTGCTCAATGTGTATTTTACTTGTGCATGTATTTGTACGATTTGTATAAGTTAAATAAATGGCAAGTGTCAGTACTAGGATATTTAATATCTCATTGCAGCATTTATTGTTCAGTCCATATTAAATTTCCAAACTGCCTTTTTTCTTTTTCCTGTAAAGTTTGATGACATCACAGTGAATCCTGGGATATCACCAGACACAAAGGATACTCAGATGCAACCTTCGTTTTCGGGGTTTTTCAGCATGGGGCCAAAAAATGGGACAGAATTCAGCATAGTGAAGTGAAGCAGCTCATTAATTGAGACACAGCTTGATTCTACCAACTCACACACCAAGTTAGTTCATCAAAATAATAAAGAACTGCCCCTTTCCACTCAGTAAAGATCCGGTCTTTATGTTCTTTACACACCTGTTGGTTTTGTGGTTGTAATCACTTTCTTCAGATCAACGCCACAAAGCCACTTTAACCTGATGTGCAGCGAGTTAATCCCTGAGTCTAATCAGCCTTGTGCCATAAAACAGGTCCAGACAGCAGTCACCGTCATTAACCTCAACAGAACTAAAAATATGGCTACACTAAAGCTAAACATGTAAATATATATATTTTAGCAGAAACCTAACAGTTAATTGGAATCTGTATTGTCATTGTAATGAAACATTGTACAACAGAATTTGAGGTGCAGTTCTCCAGTGTGAATAAAAACACAAATAATCAAGTTAAAACAAAGATAAAAAGACAATAAGAACAAAAAAAAAATTCTGAAAACCATACTGTCCATACTGCTTTCATTCACGTCACATCATATTGCACTGGTCCATCAACCAGAGTTGACTTAAAGGATTTTTTGTAAACATGTATAATTTAGCAGACGTTAACGCTAACAGGTAAACGCTAACTGCTAATACGTCTTTACATCGGTCTGCGTCACACGTCTTTGTCTCCGCTGAGCTGAAGACTGGTGAGACTGACACAAACCTTTAGATGTTAGCTTGTTAGTTAGCTGTTAGCAGACTTAATGTTGGCAAAAACTAATTTAGTGGAATCTAAACTAATTGGTCCACTAATGTTTGTCAAAGTTAGTGCAAAAGCTAATCAGCTAAATAAAAAGTTAGTTCCGCTGTTACCTGATTAACAGAACCATAACCACCCCTACTGTAAACAAGTTCTGATATTTTTACATTTATTTTCAACAATCTTTTTTCAGATTTTTTTTTTTTGAGAAAATTTGCAAACAAAATGTGTACATTAGATGTGAACTATGTGAAAGTTTACAGTATTTGTTTAGTATGACAAACTTGTGTTCTAATTCTTACAACAGGTTTTTGTCACCGTAATTCAATTCAATTCAAAAATACTTTACTTATCCCAAAGGGAAATTAGATAAAAAATAGATAAAAAGTAACATGTTTAGGGTTTGAATATTTATTAAAAGTACAACAATTTCTAGACGACAACTCATGCTTTTATTTTTTAGTTTTGACTCCCTAGTAAAATATATATTTGAAAAATTAAAAAAGCTGATTATTTTCTGTACCTTACAGTATTTCCTGCGGTGTTTGTGTTCAGCCCTGTACCTGCAGAGCAGCTGCACCCAAACAACAACAGATTTCCAGGTGGATGAAAGTAGACTAACAGATGCTGCGGTGCCGAGGCTCAGCTGTTGTTTTTAAACTTCGGATCATAAACAATGGTTGTTTACGGTGAGCCCAAATAGCAGCCTGTTGCCCCCTGATGATGGAGGCCAGCTTCTTTTTTTTTTTTTTGGCCCGATGACTCACTGTTAGTGGGACCATCAGAGACCTGTCAACAGGTCCGACCTGTTTGTATGAAGTGGATCCCAACAACAATATGAGACCCTCTGGTTGGATGGCAGCAGCCTGTTGAACTGGTTACATGTTTGTTTGTTTTGTCTGTCAGATTATCATCTGTAACCATGTAGATGGTGTCCTGATTTAACCCTGAACATGCCTGTGAGTTCTATGAAGCTTCTGTAAACCTCACCACGCCCCCCCAGCCCCCTGGGCAATCTGGGTCAGGCTCTGTCGCTGCTGATTAAAAAGAGGATTTTCTTTTTCTATTATTTTTTTGTGTCATCCGCTGAAGGAGGAGAGCAGTGATGAAGGTGGGAGGAGGCTGAGCATAAACAGGAATCAGTGAGACGTTGCCACAGAAACAGTTTGTTTCTCTGTTCCCACTGCGGAGGAAGCAATCTGGTTTTCAGGGATTACAGAGTAAAAAAAAAAAAAACACAAATAAAGGTGATCATTCTCTCCTGCCATCCATCTATCAGCTCTACAGACGACTTTCTTTTAGATTATGAATTTATTGAACTGGGCAAAAATATAAACAACACTTTAAATTTAGTGATCAGATGTTGTAATGACTTGTTCTGAAAAGGAAAATTATATAATTTTTACCAGTTTTCTTTTATGAGTAATGCTGTAAAAATATATCTGTAGATTTCTAAAACAAAAAAACGAACACAGGCTGTGAATATATATAATATTTTTCAGTAAGTAAAGTTGAATAGGTTTGTTTGTAATAGAAAAGAGAGAAAACTTTTCACTTTTTTATTTGTTTTGTTTATCAGTAGTCTATTCTTTATTATCTAACATTTTCACCTAAGACGTATCTAACTGTATGTTGGATTAATGAAGCATTAATTGGTGAAAAACATGTTCAGAATATTGACATACTTGGAGGGCTCTAAAAATCTGCCTATAAGTTATTTATGAATAAAAACATTTCAGTCTTTTAGTAAAATTAAGTACGAGAGGACAAATAATTCTTTCATTTCAGAAATAAAATTACTGCACATCACTTAAAGCTCAGGTTATATTTCAGATTTATTATGTAAAGTTTAATGATGAGGATGAGAACACTGAAGTCTCTTCTATTTATTTTGTTGACAGTTTTTTATTTTTCATTGACTTAAACTTTACCTGAGGTTATAAATCATCCTCTAGAAAAGGTTTAAACAGGCAAAGTTAGATTATTTATCTTGGGAAATGACATGTTTCACACAGTCTTCAGTGACGTCTGCTGACGTGTTTTCATGTGGATGAGTTTGCTAAAACGAGTCACTTCCTGTCTGATTTGATTGGACTGCTAGTGTCACATGACAGAACTCACTGGAAAGTAGATTTTCACACATTGTTTAGATTTTGTTCAGTTTACAGGAGAGCAGTGAGACCGGCTCTCATCTTGTCTTCGACACTGATTCTGCTTCACATCCTCTTCCTCAGGAAGTAGCACAATTTGTGTGTGTGTGTTTTTTTATCCTCTGCCAGACGTGAGGCTGTTCAATCAGTGCCCACTTCTCTCAGGCTCCAGGGGAAAAGTGGAGAACAGGCTGCCGGCATCTTGATCCTGATAATTAGGCCCCAACCACCTGCAGAAAAAAGCTGTCAGCAGCTGCTGGCAGAGGGTCCCGGACCTTCAATAGAACAGCTGCAGCTCTCCAGCTAAGAGCTTATCTCGACTGATGTTTTGCCCTTTTTGCCTTTTATTCTACCAATGCTGCCGCCCGACAGTGGAGGACTGTCTCCGGAGGCGACTCGGCTACCAACATTTGAAGACGGCAACAAACGGTCCACTGTGTGGCCCTCGGGGGGCTTCGCTCTATCGGTTTGACTCCCTCGTGCCGAGGATCTGTCGTCTTTTTCCCCTTCATCTGTATGCGTTTCTCCTCCTCCTCTCTTGACCCTGGTGTTCACACAGTTGGCCGTCTGACCAAAACCTCTGAGCTCAGTGTGGAAACATGCTCAGGCTCAGAGAGGCTGTCATTATTATCATAACATCTTGCTCTCTGGTTTTATTTATAAAATGACAGAGAAATATGAACCAGGAAGTGGACTGAAATGCATCGGTGCTGCAGTTTATTTTGTTACATTAGTTAAACCTAATGGTGTCTAACCCTAGTTAGTTATGAGTTAGAGACACAACATTTTGGGTTAGCTGTTCCCACTTCTAGTTTACAATTAGTTGTTTTAGAAAACAAAAATTCAACAGACTTTGCTTCAAGTGGCTGATAGTTGAAGATTTTCTCCTAATGCTCCAAAATGAGTTCTTTTTAAATCCTATCTACTGCAGGTAAGATGTTGACTGCATCATTAACACCATTTTAAAAACAAAACTGAACTATCCCTTTAAGGAAAATCGTCTCCCACATTAAAACCTTTGAAACAAATTAAATGACACATTTTCCTCTTAGACTTTGGTAAATGAAGTAAAACTCATCTATGCTCTGACATGTTGGTTTGTCTGCCTCCTCCATCAGTGACCTGAGAGCAACCGAGCTGAAAATGGCCGACAGCTACACCCTGACCCGCGGCTCTGACAGAGGGTCTTCTGGGTCAGTCGGCTCGCAGGAGCAGCAGATGTTTGACAAACTCCGTCTATCATCTTGAGATAAACCAAACTAGTGTTGCTAGGCAAACCCGGCTTACGGCAGAGACGGGAAAAAAAAAAAAAAAAAAAAGCCCATTTAATCCTTCAAGATGACATTAACATGCTCTGAGTTTAAGTAGCTTATATAAACGCCCCGCTGCAGCTACTGCTTCCAGTCGGGGAGCGCTTCAGCAGGAATGTTGACAAGACTCTCGAGGATGCTGCCGGTTTCTCCCAACAAACCTGAGGCCACGTTTAATCTCGCCCAGCTAAAGGGAAACTTGCAGAAGAAACGCAAGCTTTAGGGAACTGCTGAGTATGAAGAAACGTGCACAACCTGTGGCGAATTCATGACTCGAGTCTGGACTTAGAACAGCAACAGGAAGCACATTGCACACGCAAAAAAAAAAAAAAAGTAGTTCAGCTTTTTACCTTTCCTAATGAATGCAGGTACACTGCAAATATCTGCTAAACTCAGTCAAAACTTAAACATGTTTGTCAAGCATGTTGAGACATTTAAAAAAGCTCCTAGAGGAAAAACACAAAAATGGCTACAACTCTATGGTTTCACACATATCAGGTTAATATTTGGTGTGTTGTTAGCTGGTAGTTATCTCCAACATGTGCTTCAAGCTCCAACAAATCCCATTAAATCTGAATATAAAACTTTGGAACATAAGGCGAAGTTCCTTCAGCCTCCTACAGCAATAAAGCCTCAGATTGAGTGAACTGTTTACGTCAAACAGCTGAGAAAAACTAAACCCTTCGGCGTCTAAATTGGAAAGAAAATTTTGTATTTTTAAAGCTGCTTGGAGGCCACAGCGTGCAAAAATTGGTGAGTCTCTTTGTCCTTGTGTCAGCAAAATATCTCATGAACCACTAAACTCTTCTTAACAAAACTCTCAGATTTGTTCTAGTTAATGCTGTATTGTTTTGTACAAAACCTAAACATTTATATGTTAAAAGAAACGTGAGGTTTTTTTCTTTACCTTGATAAATAAATCAAAAGTCAAACTTTCAGTCTGGGCCTAAACTTCCTGTCCTGCCCATGTCACATTACATTTTAATGAGGAAATCCCAGGCTGTTTAAAAGCGTTTTTTAAATCCAGAGAGGCAGCTGGGTGGGGTTTGTCTTCTTCTACACACAATTTGAGCTCTAAAACCTTCAAATGTATGTTTATGTAGTCCAGGTCCGCCGGGAAAAGCCAAAATTAGAGTTGGGTAGTGGAAGGTTAAAGAGCAGGGGGCAATGAAGATCCTGTTGACGTGAGCTCTTCCATAACATTTCCTTTGGCCCGAGATCACTGCCAACATCTGAACTGGAAGAATCAAACTCAGAAAAGAAAAAAAAAAAAATCAACCATAAACGTTTGTATTTAAAGATGGAGTCCGGAGAAGTTCCTTTGAAGGAGAACATTTAGCACCAGGCGCCACCAGGAAGGACTGAACCACAGACAGAGAACTTGAAACTCTTGTTATCAGCTCTAAGACGTGTCTGCTGGAGCACACAGTGAAGCAGGCGCTCGGAGCCTCCGGAGGGGTTGTTTTTCACAGGCCTGTGTGGTATGCATGTGTGCCACGGCCCACTCAAACCCACCTCATGGCTGGCTGGCTGGCATTCCTGGCTCACTCTGTAATTATGGCACTTTTCCAGGCTGCTCTGCTTTGCTCTCCCCTCCTGACTGCCACCAACCCATTCTTTATTTTATTTTGATTTTTTTACACAGACTGGCTACAGTCAATCACCTGGTCGTTCAGGTCAGACTTTAACTTTCTTAGACTATTTGTACATGTTGGCCTTAATATGCTGTTATTTCTCTGTTCTAGTAAAAGTTGTTTGTGACATGTGAAAACATCAAATCACTTCTGTTTAATACTTCATTATTGCCATTTTGTTACTGACCCAGAGCATGTTGGGGATAATGGTACATTACAACTGAGACTAAAACACAAAGATTGAACATTAAAAAGCTACAATGTGTGACAGTAAGTTTGGATTTTGCATTAGTTTCAGTTTTGCACAATATATGTGTTGAAACAATCCAACATAATATTTAGTAAATTAGCTA
>JAUBOC010013045.1:0-10407 GCA_032275365.1 Anablepsoides cearensis | reverse complement strand
TATTGAAAACTCAAGACAGCCATAACATTATGTTTCTTTACAAGTGTATGTAAACTTTTGACCACAACTGTATGTCTCAGATAGCATTAATAAAAATTATGAAACAATTACCACATTTCTACAAGTCCTGTTAGGTCTTAGTTATCCAGGTAGAAAAATCAAAAAAATTAAGTAGGTCTTCTGGACGGGTTCTTCTTTAGTGAAATGTTTTGTGTCTCCAAGAGACTTCTTGTTTAAGGAATGACAGGTAAACTCAGGTCTATATAAATATAAGCTATTGGAAGCTGCAACTGGGAGAATAGCTATGAAATAAAAAGAACAGATTAAAAATAAAGAATGAATAAGAGACTTTGCTGGCATGACAGTCTACCACTGATGTGGGGAAAAAAAACTACTGGGGAATGTAAATGTAAAAGCGAGTGTACCCGTTTTTTTAATAGTGCCAAGTCACAACAAACGTCTCAGGGCACATAAAAAATCAATTTAAAGAAGCTAGCAGATTGTGTTGAATCTTCACTTTGTCACACTCTCCCATCCTGAGCAGCACATTGGTGACAGTAGGAAGGAAAAACTCAGGTTTAACAGGTCAAACCTGTTAAACCAGGGAGTGTTTGTGGTGACATAAATGCTAACACAGAATCATGAAAAATCTTGATTTGACCCCTCACAATTTACTTTTAAAGGCCCAATTTCGAAAAAAAAAAATAATTATATATAAATATATAACGATTATTTTTACGATTATTCGTTTAGTCTAATGATTAATTTTATTGATTCATTAACGATTAGTTTTGTTAGTCGATAAAGACTAATTTATGAAAAATAAATATCAAAATCTTTTCTAATTGAAATTCCTGTATTTATTTTTTATATGAAATTTCAAAAATGTAAAAAAAAAAAAAAAGATTCCAGCAGCAAAGTAAAACAGTTTTAAATAAGTCTCTCCAGTGACCAGAAAGTTAAATAATTCAAGAAAAATAAATGTAGTGCAATCTTAACAATGCAATCCAAAAATCAGGCTGACATTGTAAATAAGAAGTTTTCTTAATGTTTTGCCTGTTTAAATAAAGGTTAAATAAAAAAATAAAAAAATAAAGAAATGTCCTTCAAGTCACTTTCAGGAGGAATAGGGCTGCCACAAACTATTATTTTTATAGTCGACTAATCACCGATTATTTACTTCCTGTAGTCAAACAGTATAAACACTAAAAGTTTATACTATAGTTATGGGTGTACATTACAGTAAACCCAAGATTGTAGCAAAGGTGTGTCTCCCCTTCTATTTTCTCCAAAAACTCACAATGTTCTCTCTGTGAAAGTGTCAGTTTTTGTATTTGTAGTTTATCTGTAAATTCAAACATATTATGAAGATCATTAAATATTACAAATCAGTGGAAAGTCACCTCTTTGATCTGACGTGGTTTAATCTCTGAGCTGAGAGTTAGAAGGTTTTACATGTGAGACGACGAGCAGCGCCTTCAGTAAAGCAGGTAGATGATGGTAACACTACAGCTCTGTGGAGGGTGTGCCTGACAAACAGCAAATATTCTACAATCAGACAGAAGTTCAGTGAGTAGCGAGCAGCTCTTACAAATAAAACAAACTCTTAGCGGTGCCGAAAGGGTTGGAAAACACGCCCACAAAGCACCATGGCGATGAACTTTCCCACGCTGAAGAAGATCTTCCAGTCTTCAGAAACCTCAGAGATACAGCTCACCAACAGGAAGGCTACAGCAGTGGACAGGTAGCTTAGGACACAGAATTCAAAAATAGAGGTTCAGTTCATGGAAGCAACAATTAAATCTAATAAAAACTGCATACAATCTGATTTTTTTAAAATGATTCGGACATATTTTTCTCAACTTAATTGTTTTCACCACCAGTTTGAAGACCAAGTTGACGGCTTGGACAGTCTTTATGAAGGTCTCCGTCTTGATCCCGCTGAAGGCCAGCCTGGTGATGAAGGACACCACGATCAGTCCCAGTGTGTTCAGCTCATCGATGTTCTTGACAGATATCTGCAAGGCTGAATCCGCTGCTGAGAGAACCATCACGGATGTTAGAAAACTGTTTTTGGTACCTCGCCCATGGTCGTGTTTAAATCATCTGAGTCCACATTCACCAGGACTTCCAGAGTTATGTATAGAAAATAAAGAAAAACAGTTTAATTAAATGGTTGTAATTATTTATAAAGGATTACGATGAAGTATTCGGGACACAATTTTTTTTTAATGAGAATAAAGTCTTATTACGAGAATAGAGTCATATTAAGGGATTAAAGTTGTAATATTACGATAAAATAGTCAATCTTGTATGACGTCTGTTTTCTGTTACTGATTTTTCACTCATTTTCTCCTCATTTTCCTCCCGCCTGCTGTGGACATCCGTGCAGGTCTCTGTGTTTATGAAGTAGTCCGTGTTGATATTTGGGTCATTGTTGGCGTAAAACGCTTTCATCCAAATTACGTGACGACTAAACCTGTCAATGCAGCCATTAATTACAATACGGCTTCAGTTTATCATAGTCGTAGGCACAAAATACCTGCTACTGATAATTTGACGCTAATGTGTTAAAAGATTAAGTATTTCTTTTAACTGATAAACTTCACAAGTTGCTCAATGTTCCTCATTTTAATGCGGTGATAAGACTAATTTTGTAAAGGTTCTCGTAATTTTATGACTTCTCATATTACGACTTTATTCTTGTGACGTTAGAACTTTATGCCGTGATATGCCTTTTATTCTCATGACTTTAATCTCGTAAATTACAATTTTATTCTAATGACTTCAATCCTGTAATGTTACTACTTTAATTTTGTAATATTATGACTCTAATCTTGTCATATTATGACTAATCTTGTAATAAAAAATAATCTCATTGTTTTGTATGGTCTTCATTGGTAAAGATTCTTCCTGGGGTTTAGTGGTCTGAGCCTTTTTAAAGTTAGAAATCAACCCTACCTGAGTTGGAAGCAGGCCTGAATTCTATTCTGTGGTATCATGTTCCTACAAAACACCAGAAAATCAATATGAGAAGATGGATGTATAAAACTGAGTCCGGTTAAAGAGGGTTTGAGCAGAAACTGATCCAGGTCAGAGTCTGGTCTTTGTTTTATTCACACATACAGAACTTAGACTGCCGATACTGTGAAGGTGTCAGAATGCAAACGTTCTCACCTTAGTTTCAAAAATGACTCCAGGGTGGTTGAGGCTTCATCATTGTAGTCTTCCTCAACCTTTAGTTGTGTGCTAATGACCCCTGGTTCGATCAGCTGTACAAACATCACTCCTGCAGGACGCGTTGTTCAGATTTAAACTTCAAGTTGTTCTAAACATGACACAAGAAATGTTCCATTTTTAAAAAAATTATTTATTTTTACTTTGTTTTCTTCATCAGCTGTGGTAGAATAGAGACACTTGAGAGTTACTGTTTCAGGGAAACTTGAAGCACACTAGGCTGATTATGTTTGTTTTTTTATCAAAAGGCTACAATGAAAATAAAATTTCCTCTATAACGTAAAAGCTGAGAGAGTGGATTTTTGCAAAATCTTGCTTACACCTAACCATGTTACTTAATATATTTAAAAAGCACTGCCTGACCAAAAAATAAATAAATAAAATAATAGTTTATTAGGAAATTAAACATTTCTGAGAAACTGACACAATAAAGAAAGAATAAAGTAAAAACCTGTGAACTAAATTTTGCTTTGTATTTTATGCTGATTAATTCAACCTTGCCTCAAAGACACCGAACGCAACATTACAACTTTTTTATTTGTTTATTTCAATCATGAATTAATTGTAATATGAATACAAAACAAGTCTTCCAATAAAAAGTTAAAAAAAGATGCAAAATCAAAATGTCAAGGAAAACAAAACCAAATAAAGTCATGAATGAAAAGGAGCAGAAAGAAGCATAAACTTATTTCTGCCCCTACTTGCAAAATAAAATCAAACATCAACTCAAAAGTTCATCAGCATATGGAGAAAATAACACAAAATCACTACAAAACATTACTTTTAACACTTCATAATAATTTAAAAAAATAATAAAACACATTAGGATTTTTACTGTTTTTGAGTTTTATGATCAGTACCAGAGTTCAGACACAATGTTCTTCACTGTGATACAAAATAGTGGTCTTATACAGACAAGTTTATTTTATTCTTAAGAAATTGCAACAAGGAAAGGATACTTGGGTGAACTTCGACCACCAGTCCTGCGGGGGGCGCTGTTGTTACTGAGCCGGAAATGCTGGGCGACTGGCGGCGGAGCTTATCTGAGGAAAAAGCTCTGAAAGGGATTGCATCAATTATCGGACGGGCCGTTCGCGCCGTGTCATCACGTAAGCAAAGGTTTTATTGTAATACTTGTATTATTTTATTTAAGAAAATTAACGTTACTTTAGTTTTGTAAATGTTTGGCTTTACATCGACCCCTTTTACAAAATGTTCGACGTTTACGTCAGCGTGGCCTGGAAATCGAGCTAAATCGAAGCATTAGTGGGCCAGAATAAAAGCACGCTATTATATTCCTTTGAAACATTACTTACAATTTATTTTAACCGAGTCACATAACGTTTCTTAAAATATTTAGTTCGGCTGGTTTATTTTGAGAGAGGTTTTTAAGGTTATAGTATTTAATTGTTAAACTAAAGGGTATTGTTGTACATTAGCATTAGCAGCTAATTCTGAGCTTTAATAAATTTATTTCTTGACTGTGTTCCTCTTATCTGTGTAATGTAAAGACTAATTTGACCAAATATTTGGAATTGTATTTAAATGAGTAATGATTAATGCATTTTTTTGTGTTGCTTCATTGCAGATTTTTAACAATGGTGAAGATTTTTGTGGGAAATCTGCCTCAAGAGGCGACCGAGGATGAAATCAGAGAGCTATTTGCAGAGTACGGTGCAATCACTGAATGTGCTATTGTGAAAAACTTTGCTTTTGTCCACATGGATGATCGCAAGGCTGCCACCAAGGCCATCCGGAGTCTTCACCTGCACATGCTTCACGGCACGCCGATCAACGTGGAGGCCAGCCACGGCAAGAACCAGGGTCCAGTCAAGCTTCATGTCGCAAATGTAGAGAAGGGATGTGATGATGAGCTCCGCACTCTCTTCGAGGAGTACGGTACAGTCACAGAGTGTGCTGTTGTTAAGAATTTTGCCTTTGTTCACATGCCTAACTATGATGAAGCCATGGATGCCATGAAGGGACTGGATAACACAGAGTTTCAAGGTAAGGGAGCGTCGGTATGTTTTAAGATTATGTAAAGCAGTAAACTGCATCACCCCTCATTTTATATGTTTGCTTTGTTTTCAGACAAACGCATTCACGTTCAGATTTCAAAGAGTCGTCCCAGATATGAAGAACTTGAAGAATACCCACCTCCTCCACCAGACAGAGGCGGCTACTGGCCTCCTCGGTATCCAGGAGAGCGTCCTGAGCCTCCACCGCCCAGCTACATGAGGGGCCGCGTTATGCCCCCAGGTTATCCCGCTCCTCCCCCTCTGCCACCCCCTCTCCCCAGACGACCTGTTTATCCAGAGTGTCCCTATGAGAGTGACAGGGACAGGTATGGCGTGGTAGATTACTACGAGAAGTATAGGGCCCGTCCGTATGGCGTCTCTCCTTACGAGGACCAGCGTACCGGTGCCCCACCTCCTCCGCCTCCCCCGTCTGCCGTCGCCCGAGACCGTCCACTGAGCTCGTCGCTTGACCCATACGAGCGTCGGCCCCTTCCACCACCACCACCACCGCCCCCTCACCCGTCATCGTACTACGCCCGAGATCGCAGCCCCATCAGGAGGGTGCCTAGCGCACCGCTGCCCCCTCCCAGTAACGGCTACTCTTATGAGCGAGCCGCATATGGAGTTCCACGTGCGAGGGACCCCTACGCAGACAGGCTGCCTCCGCCACCGCCTGCACGCTACGCTTATTAAAGTGAGACGTCGACTTTTAAAGGTGAGAATAGATTTGAGATCAAATTATTTTAATACCCCTGTTCAAACTGCACTTCGTTTCCTCCAAAGGCAGAGGCAGCTGTTGAACTGTCGCACACGCTTTAACGTTTGAGCATAATAGGGTTTGGGGGGAAAAAAAGTGCGTTTTAATCTGTACCCTCGTATTTTCTAACGAAAAAGATTAAATCTGTGAAGGATGGGCCTCTGTCAAACACATGGGTTAAAAAAAAACGATGGAACAACGTGCTCTTTATTACCAGATACAAGTAGTTTATGTGTGTTATTTGCTCTTTTTCCAGGAACGTTGTCTGATGCGTCGTCGCCTGCCGCCTTCGGATGCACGTCTTCCTGTTTGTGACTGAGCGCGTTACGTTTCTCTGCGACGCTCACAAGAAGAACTGATTTCTCGACGTCCCTGTCGGTTAATTTGTTTTTATGTAGGAACCGTTTTACACCCACCCACTCATTGTTTTTGTGTGTAATTACTGTTGTATTTTTACTGTATTTTTATTGGTTGGCGTCTCAATCGGGCAGAACTCATTTCAGTTATTTCGCTTGATTAACTCTATTGTTGTGTGTAGATATTAGCCCCAATTCAAAGACGGAACTTGATTTTTGTACACGACCTAACATGCACGTTGGTTCCATCTTTTTAAGTTTTCCTTAAAATTCTAAACCTCTGTGGCGTTGCTGTGGAAATGTAAGCTAAGATGTAGAAGTTAGATAAGTAAATGTAACTTGTTAATTGGATACTGTACACGTTGCGTCAACAATGTGTTGTAAAACAAACAAAACCAAAACGCGTTTGTGTAGTTTCCAAATGTAGTCAAAGATGCTCAGCTCTTAAAACCTCTGTTACTGTAATCGTTTGAGATTAATCAAATACAATTTTAGGATTTCCCTTTTCTTGATAAAATAAATGGCAGGCTTCCCAAAATCGTCATGCTGATTTCCCACAAGCTTTTATTACTCAAATGTGAGCATCAAAAACAAGAAAATGCTTCACACTCCAGCTGTCTTTATCAGAAGTAGATTTAAATCTTTTATATTTGGGTAGGAGTGACGTCGAAGGCTGAAGACCTTTTCGCTCAGCAGGTAAGTCAAGGAATTGTTGAAACTAGAGATCAACCATTTGACAATTTACTGCTTTTTATGCAATCCTAAGCATAAAGGTTATTGTAGCCCACCAATTTATCCAGCCATCAGTCTGTTTTTCTGAATGTAACACTACACAGATGGGTGACAAAAGAAACACTAGACACTTTGTGCGGACTAGGGCTGCACAATATATCCAAAATTTAACAGCCTGTGCTATCGGCATATCACAAAAACTGCAATAAATGATTGGCACAAATGTTTGCATTTATGAGTTTTGTCACTTAAAAGGTTGAAGTTTTTCACCAATCAAGTGGAGCCTTTTATGTATTTGGTCAATTGGATGGATCTCTTCATATTTTTTAAATTCATGCTGAAATGGAAATGATTAGTTTTTTGGCTCTAAACCCAGAACAGAAATATATGAACTCTGCATATGTATTTGCTCATTTATTGCAAGTCATATCATCGCAATATTAAGCTCTGTTATTGCACATTGCAGGTTTCACTAACATCCTGCAGCCCTAGTGCGGACTACTTTACAAAACAGTCTATTTACATCAGGTGCTTTTTTAAATTTTGGGTTAAAAGAGATGCTTGAAAAACAAAAGTAGATGTAATTGGTCCATACATCCTATGTTGACCGGCACACCAAGTGCTCTTTTAGCATATTCACTATGAACCCCCTTGCTGTCCTTAGGTTAAAATGACCAACATGGCCTCAGTCTTAAAGCTGAAATTGAAGTTTTGTAACTAGTTGGTTACAAAGAAGAGATTTATGATCTCTTTGAACAAATTTTAACACAAAGCAAACGGATTTGTTGTATTTAAAATGGGATGAAAACGTATATAAATCTATTCTAAACTATGTATTAAAGCTGAATTAATTGTGGTTAATAAAGGAAAAAACTATAACTCTTCAAATAAGAGAGATAAACACAAGTACAGCAAAGCTTGGCTTAACTGTTCTTAGCCAGGCTTGACAAAACTTCATGCTATAGGTACTAAAACATTGATTTTTAAGTTACTTTGCTTTAGTTTATGTGCACATAGAAAAAGAGTATTCCACATGTTTGATGCTTTTTTATTTCACTAAAAAAAAAATAGGCTAAATGTTGTAGCTGGAAAGCATTAATAGTTGTCATGTATTCCTGCTAAGGCTGGCACAAAAAATGTAAAACTTAATTCCACATTTAGATGTTTTACATAGCTCTGACACTGTCCTATAACATTCAAATCACGTCACATTAAATTCATGATGTTTCATATGAAATATTCCCTTATTTACAGAGGCACAAACAACCAGTTTATTCAAGGTCTTAGCAAATTCTTAAAATATGTAAAATGTTTCCTATAGGCCTACAGTCCTTTGTTTCATAATCAGTTTTTGCAGCATATTATCTATTTAACTTTATAAAATCCAGCATTACAGAAGCTTATCTCTTATAATAACTTTCTATAATTTACTTTTTTAAGTCTTTGAATCTGTTTAATGGATAGTGGATGAAACTTGAGTCAGTTTGTTATAACTTTGAACATCACTCTATCAATGTACCCATGTTTTTTTAAAATCCTGTAACATCAGCTTTTGAGGTGTAGGTGATCCGATTAAATCTTAAGATTTGTTTTTGATTTTCTCATTTGGGCATTCCTAAAAATAAGTGAAAAGTCACTTATTCTCTTTTCTCCAGAAGAGGGGGCTAGAACTCCTATCGCCTACTGTCGTGGGAGCTTTCTGAATAGTTTTCATCTTTTCCCTGTGCACTAGTGATTTTATTTATTTATTTTCTCTCTGAACATGCATGTTCAATAACTCCAAATGGTAAATGGACTGTACTTGTATAGCGCCTTTCTATTCAACCAGGATACTCAAAGCGCTTCACACTACAATCTGTGCCCTCATTTACCCATTCACACAGCACTCTATTAGATCTACAAAGCTAACATGTACAATCATCTACAGAGACTAATCAGTGCCAATCACATTCATACACTGATGGGACACACATCAGAGGCACCAGGGGTTAAGTGTCTTGCCCAAGGACACAACAACTGGACAGGTGGATGGGGGATCGAACTGGTGACCTTCCGGTTCCAGGACGGCTCCTCTAACCACTCTGCCACAGCCACCCCAAAATGTCCCTAAGTTAGAGTGAGGATGTGAATGGTTTTAGTCTGTGATGGACTTGTGACCTGTCCATGTTCTCTGCCTAAACCAACTAATTTACCAGACAAAATTTAAATAATTAGTGTTTAGGCCAGGACAGTGTCATATGTTTGAAATAAATGGGTCTGTGTATAAATCTTTCCAAAAAAGAACATTAGAAAGTAACAAAAGCACTTTTTTGGCAGAAACACAAACGAGATATACACAGTTTTTATGACGATAGTTATAAAGGCACCTTTTGTTGAGCAGTCATTGTTTGCTGGTGCATTACAAATTACTGCACATTTATTGTCAATTGCTGGGAGCTCACAGATTCAAAAAGTGTGACAATAAATCAACAGCAGGTTTAAATATTGTTACAGAAATGGACTGGATATCTTGTAGGATTTGAGGAAAATCCTAATAGTAAAAATAATTATTTTGAGCTTGAAAGAAGAGAAATGTCCATTAACTGGAACTTGCAGTTTCTTCGAAATTTAAGTTACCTTTATAAACAGAAGCTTTACCAGGTCGTCATTGTAAATGAGAAATGGTTCTCAACTGACTTACCTATTAAAATAAAGGTTATATATTTAGAAGTTGATGGCTTGTCACAGCTAAAGTGCTTCAGGCATTTCTGTGACGCTGGTTTTTGACATTGTAGTTTTGCTTAGAAAAAAACCTACAAGCTCTAGTAATGGGTCATTTTAAAGATGTAACTGTCCAAAAATTGTTAGTGTAGTAGATGTGCAGTCAGTGTAAACATAAGGACAAAACCTAGACAATTTTAAAATAGTTTTGGCACAAAGCAAAAATGATGCTACATGGTGCACACACTGGTAGTTGGGAAAACTTTTCAGTTCTAGGTGATGGTTAATTAGTATTAACCAGTATGATCAATGAAAATTATTTGCTAAAAGAGCATTTGTTTTATGTTTTTGTCACACAATGTTCATTTGACAAATTTAGGCTGAGAGGAAGCTCTAAGCTGCCTGCTGTAACATGTCAGGAGGGAGAAAATTCCCAAATGTAGTGACACTGCACAGGAGCTATGCATTCTCAAGTGGGGGTGGGTGATTGGGTTTAGCCTGCCTTACAGGTTCTGTGTTTAGATCTTGAAGTTCTGGGGCCTCATGTATAAACGGTGCGTACGCATAAAAAAGTTGCGTGCGCCAGGTTTTACGCCCACGTTGGGAT
>JAUBOC010012957.1:0-10413 GCA_032275365.1 Anablepsoides cearensis | reverse complement strand
TGTGTGTGTGTGTGTGTGTGTGTGTGTGTGTGTGTGTGTGTGTGTGTGTGTGTGTGTGTGTGTGTGTGGTGGGGGGCAGCTCATCATCCTGCCTTCACCAGAGTAATTAGAGCTCTGATCCAGACCCAGCGTGAATCCAGTCCCGTCAGTTTGCTCTGATGTTTGAATCACTGCGGGTCACACGTCGGTGATTAGAACCGACTCGCTCAGAGGTTCTGGTTCTGTAACCAGAACTTATTAAAACACGTTCCAGAGTGTCTTCAGACAAATGGGTCCAGAGTCCTGCAGAGATTAGTCCTGACTTCAACGGTTCTGAGATACATCCAGACCCGATCTGCTCTGTGGACCAGAGCTCCCAGGATGTTCCGGGTCGGTTCTGATAGACCTACAGATGATGAACCTGCAGCTGGTTTCAGGAGCAGCTTCAGTTTCTGTCGTCAGGCTGCAGCTTTATTGAGTTAAACATGAAATAAAACACAAACTGTGCCTGCAGCCAAACCTCAGCTCAGCGTGAAGAAACACAAAGATGAAGATGAAGATGGATGAAGATGAATGAAGCAGTTGTTATGAATGAGTGAACAGATGATCTGCAGTCTGACGTCTGTTTCAGACTCTCAGCTGATTCCCATCAGGATCCAGCTCCACGGCTGATAAACTCAGAGCTGCGTCTTGTTCAGTGTTTCTGGTCTGAATGTTGACTCAACATGCTGCTGTCAGCGTTTATTTTCCATGAACTATTATTAATATTTAACTACGTTTGTATCATTTGTTCTACTTTAGCTGCTCTTATATTAAAATATTCAGCTCATTTAGAAGATTGGTGCTAAAATATTTAACTTTATTAACAAATATTTTTCTATATAAATGCATTCAGATGTTTTTATTTCCTTAAGAAAAAACAGATGTCAGTTTGGTCTTCAGCTACCATTCTGATACTTTTAGCTTAAACTTATCGTTTACATTTTTTTCTACGTTTTAGTTAGCTGGCTGCTTTTAGATCTTTGCTAGCATTTTTGACACCTTGCTAGTATCTTGCAACTTTTAGCTTTTAGCTAGCTTTTTCATACTTTTAGAATAAGAGTAGTGTTTACTACTTTTAAGCTAGCATTTTGTTTCTTTTAGCTCACATCAGCAGCTTTTTATTAACTATTTATTTTACATTTTTAGATTCTTTTCATGAGAATTTGAAAACTTTTTGTTTACGGCTAGCATTTCACACTTTTAGCTGTTAGGTGGTTTTGCTACTTTTAGCTTTGTCTTAATTTGAGCTTTTAGGTCATTTTGCTACTTTTAGCTAGCCTTTTGCTACCTTTTTCTTTTTGCTAGCATTTAGTAATTTTAGTGTTTATATAGATTTTTCTTCATTTTAGCTTTTAGATAGTTTTGCTTCTTATAGCTAGACTATTTAAATTTAGCTTATAGGTAGCTTTTAACAACTTTTGCTCTGTTTAGCTGGCATCTGTTAGCTGTGGCGGCCATCTTGAAAAGGGCAGATGGCAGAAGTCAGTCAGCTTCAGATGATAGTAAGTAGATCATGAGATATTTTGCTAACACCTGACCACAAATACAAGAACATCATGATAAATAATTCTAATATTTGGTATACTGAATTTAAAACAGCTTTTACTTTGAAAAACTAAACCTTTTCTTGTGTTTTTGTCTTGTTTTGTTGTTAAATATTCACGTCTGCTTTGAGAACAAACGATCCTAAAGCGAGCGAAGACGTCGTAGATGAAAGGAAAACAAGACGCAAACACGTCGGGTTCGGGCAGAACATCCGGATCTGTCTGCAACAACAAAACATGTGAACAAAGAGACGATTCTGCTGTCAGTTCATTAACATCCTGCAGCTTGGAGACAAACAGGTTTTTACACAAACTGCTGGTGTTTTTAACGTGACGGAGACACGACGGCTCGTTTACAGAACATCTGGGAACAAACCGACGGAGATGGCAGAGTTTTATTTCCCTCCACGCTGCAGCAGAAATGAATCCCTGATGGAGCTCAGGCCTGCCTCCAGCTGAACACGACGGCCTCCTTCAGCTGTTTGTTTTTGATTCATTAAAATCTCCTCAAACCCTCCGACTCATCAGGGAGAACTCTGAGCAGGCTGGAGGTCTGATGAGCAACCTGTCGAGGAGTTTAGGAGCTGCTGTCTCCAGCCTCATCGTCCTCGTTTTACTAAACTCTGGTTGTAGAGAAGACGACAGGGACAACAGGGACAAAAGAGACAAGTTTCACCAAGACAAATCAAACTGAACTGAGGTTCAGGTTAGTGTTTTCTCCTGCCGTCACACACTGCAGGCTTCATGCTGCATTTTTCTGCAAAACAAGCTTTAAAAATAATAAAAACTAAAATAAAAACGTAGCTCATATTTTCTTGTGAGAGGAGATCATAATGATCGGGCCAAACATTTTCATCTCGCTGCACCGATGAAATATGCACATTTCAAATCTCCCCTGCTGCACGGCTTCTTACAAAAGGTTAAAATACAAAAAAACAAAGAAAAGCCTCTGCATCATCCCGGCTGTTTCCACCCAACATCTACAGGCTCATGTTTTAGGAGTTAAAATAAAAACAAGAATCACTGTCAGTTTAGCTGCTAGTTAGTATTTTACTAAATTTAACTTTTAGATAGCAGTTTACTACTTTTAGCTCGACCTTTTCAAATTTGTAACTAGTTTCTTTTGTTCTTTTAGCTGCTCTTAATTTTTAGCCAGCCTTTTACTACATTTACCTAGCCATTGGCTAATTTACCTAATCAACTTCTTAAAATATATTTTTAAATTTGAAGACCTAAAGTTTTACCTTTAAACCTTAATCCTAAAGTTGGTAACTTCTGCTAGCAACAGCAGCTAACGTACTGCTAGTTAGGAACAGCACCTAACTTATTGCTAGTTAAGAACAGCACCTAACGTACTGCTAGTTAGGAACAGCAGCTAACTTATTGCTAGTTAGGAACAGCAACTAACTTATTGCTAGTTAGCAACAGCACCTAACGTACTGCTAGTTAGCAACAGCACCTAATGTACTGCTAGTTAGCAACAGCACCTAATGTACTGCTAGTTAGCAACAGTAGCTAACGTACTGCTAGTTAGGAACAGCACCTAACGTACTGCTAGTTAGGAACAGCAGCTAACTTATTGCTAGTTAGCAACAGCACCCAACGTACTGCTAGTTAGCAACAGCACCTAATGTACTGCTAGTTAGGAACAGCCGCTAACATACAGCTAGTTAGCAACAGTAGCTAACGTACTGCTAGTTAGCAACAGCACCTAACTTATTGCTAGTTAGCAACAGCAGCTAACTTATTGCTAGTTAGGAACAGCAGCTAACTTATTGCTAGTTAGGAACAGCAGCTAACGTATTGCTAGTTAGGAACAGCAGCTAACGTACTGCTAGTTAGGAACAGCACCTAACGTACTGCTAGTTAGCAACAGCAGCTAACTTATTGCTAGTTAGGAACAGCAGCTAACGTATTGCTAGTTAGGAACAGCAGCTAACGTATTGCTAGTTAGCAACAGCACCTAACGTACTGCTAGTTGGCAACAGCAGCTAACTTATTGCTAGCTAGCACAGCAGTAAACTTGCTACATTTGCTACATTTAGCTTTTTAGGTTTTTTTTTTTTTCGTTTAATGTTTTTCTTTATAAAACAATACTAACATTATTAAACCTAAACTATCAGAACAGTTGATACTAAAGCTTAGTTGTGTTTTATACAAATATTTCTTTATGCTCAGACTCCTTTGGGTTAGAAACAAACTCCGAACATCTGAGCTTTAATGTTACTTCATGAATTATTTTTTCAGCTTCTTTATGATGACATGCTTCAGTTTCACATTTGAAGCAGAAAAAGTTATTTTGCTGCTTGTTTTTCTGTTAGTTTTGTTTCTCCTGGTTATTTATTATTCATCATACCTGTCTTGTTGGTTAATCAGGTTTTAGGAGGCCCACGTTAGATCTTTGTCCTCATTGTTCCACTCGTGTTTTTCATATCACAGAGTCTTCAGTTGTATGTTTGCTTTGTGAGTTGTAGAAAAAGGGAGAGAATAAAAGTTAATGAGGGGATTACAGAGAGGAAGAGCAGCTCGGCTGACAGCGGTGCAGTGCGGTGGGATCCACCGGGGAGCGGTCCACTAACCGGTTCTGAAAGACCCAACAGCAGCTCTGCTGTTTGCAGCTTCTTTAAACATCTCCTCGGTTCTCGCTTTCATAATGGACTTGTTATTTTTTAATGAGTTAGAAATGACAGATGGTTTCTGTTTTCTATTAGATAAACAATAAATTATAATAAGTGTCAAAATATTTTTTTCAAAGTTTTACTGCTACTTATTTATGTTTTTCAAGATATATTTTCAGCACATCTGGATTTACACACATAATCCGTTTCTATGGAACTCAATAGATGACATTATCTCCACTTATTTGTCTCATTATTACAACATAATTCCAGTGTAACTTAATTCTAAGCATCCTAAAGTTTTCTTTGGTTTTTCACTTGTTTTTGGTCATAAATCCAGGATTTAAGCTGCATGTAGTGTTTAATAACACCAGATTGTTGGGCTTTATTTTCTTGGCAGACGTATATAGGCGGCTGCACTCGGCAACGTGCTAATTAGTGCAGATTACATGAATGAGAAGCACTTTGTAGAACGTAGACTAAGTTAAAAAGAACATTTAACATTTCCCATCACATATTGGTCCCTGAGCTTGTTATCTTTTATCACCTTTTATGTTTTTTACCCTCCCTGCCAGCCTGGAGCCACATTAAACCCTCTGAAGACAGACAGGATGCAGGAACTTACTGTTGTTTTGTTTCAGTTACAAACTACAATCTGCTAATGTTGCTACTGATGCTAATGATGCTACAGCTGCTGCTAATGATGCTACTGATGCTCCTGCTGCTAATAATGCTGCTGCTGCTGCTAATGATGCTAATGATGCTACTGATGCTACTGCTGCTAATGATGCTACTGCCGCTGCTAATGATGCTACTGCTTCTAATGATGCTACTGATGCTAATGATGCTACTGCCGCTGCTAATGATGCTACTGCTTCTAATGATGCTACTGCTTCTAATGATGCTACTGCTGCTGCTAATGATGCTACTGCTGCTACTGCTGCTAATGATGCTACTGCTTCTATAGATGCTACTGCTGCTGCTAATGATGCTACTGCTTTTAATTATGCTACTGCTGCTGCTAATGATGCTACTGCTGCTAATGATGCTACTGCTGCTGCTAATGATGCTACTGCTGCTCCTGCTGCTAATGATGCTGCTACTGCTGCTAATGATGCTACTGCTGCTAATGATGCTACTGCTTCTAATGATGCTACTGCTGCTGCTAATGATGCTACTGCTTCTAATGATGCTACTGCTACTGCTAATGATGCTACTGCTGCTGCTAATGATGCTACTGCTGCTAATGATGCTACTGCCGCTGCTAATGATGCTACTGCCGCTGCTAATGATGCTACTGCTGCTCCTGCTGCCAATTATGCTACTGCCGCTGCTAATGATGCTACTGCTGCTAATGATGCTACTGCCGCTGCTAATGATGCTACTGCCGCTGCTAATGATGCTACTGGTGCTACTGCTGCTAATGATGCTACTGCCGCTGCTAATGATGCTACTGCTGCTTCTAATGATGCTACTGCTGCTGCTAATGATGATACTGCTGCTAATGATGCTACTGCTTCTAATGATGCTACTGCTGCTGCTAATGATGCTACTGCTTCTAATGATACTACTGCTGCTGCTAATGATGCTACTGCTGCTATTGATGCTACTGCCACTGCTAATGATGCTACTGCCGCTGCTAATGATGCCACTGCCGCTGCTAATGATGCTACTGCTGCTTCTGCTGCTAATGATGCTGCTACTGCTGCTAATGATGCTAATGATGCTACTGCTTCTAATGATGCTACTGCTGCTGCTAATGATGCTACTGCTTCTAATGATGCTACTGCTGCTGCTAATGATGCTACTGCTGCTGCTAATGATGCTGCTGCTGCTAATGATGCTACTGCTGCTAATGATGCTACTGCCGCTGCTAATGATGCTACTGCTGCTCCTGCTGCTAATGATGCTGTTACTGCTGCTAATGATGCTAATGATGCTACTGTTACAGCTACAGTTAATGTTTCTACTTCTACAGCTAATACAGTTACTGCTATACTGCCGCTGCTGTGTTCATGAAATAAAATTAAAATATCTGTTTGTTTTTTTCCTCACAGATTGGTTAAATTTTAGCGGCGGCGCCTCACTCTGTCGTCTCTGGACCTGGCCGTGTTTCCTGGAGCTGCTCTAAATGTTCGGCTGACTTTTAGCTGAGTTTTATTCATTTAAGGGTCTCCAGCTCCACTCGCTTCTGATTCGTCTGAACCTGGTCCAGCTGCTTGCTCCGCCGGGTCCCTCACTCATCCTTTCATCCATCCGTCCATCATTACGGGTTCTCTTTACTTGTCCGGTCTCGACAGGCTGACCTTCATCCTTGGCTCGCTCCTCTTCCTCCCATTATCTCATCAGAGAGTTTCAGTTTGATCTAATATTAAAGCTCATAAAGAAATGAAATAAAGCTTTATGTTGAGGCCAAAACACGCCACTGATCGCTTGATTTCACAAACTCCAGAGACTCTAAAGCGTGTCCAGGAATAATTAGAGGTTTTGGATGCTGAGCTCTGCAGGAAGAGTTTTAATTAATGCTCCTTTTTACATAAATGCTATTAATAGACCGCAGAATGCATAAAAGTTTCATTCATTCATTCATATCAGCCGCTGATACAGAACAAATCTCATGAATTATCTTCTGGTTTTGATTTCATGAAAACATTTCCAGAGGCACCTCTGGCGTGGAGGGGAAAGTGCTCTATGTGCTAATGAGTCTACGTTTTTTTGTAAAACGTCATTTTCCAGCAGAATGGACGATTATATTCAGAGGAAAATTACAAAAAGCATCAGAAGAGAAAAAAAAAGTCTGATCAGCTGATCTCATTACAGCCCGAGACCATCGTTAATACGACCGTTTCCATTTTCTCATCTGGATGATTTGATCCACAGCAGCTCAGATGTGAGCAGGAATATTTAGGCTGCGCTACCATGCTGAGGCTTTAGCTGCTAATTTATTCAAATGAGACCACAGGTGGAACAAAAGGGCGAAAAAAAAACAGGAAATGTTTCTGTAACGAGTCTTACAATAAAAACATTCCTGCAGTAAAGACTGGATCATTTATACTGATAAATATTCAGTTATACTAATAAATATACTAACAAATATTCAACTATACTAACAAATATTCAACTATACTAATAAATATACTAACAAATATACTAACAAATATTCAACTATACTAACAAATATACTAACAAATATTCAACTATACTAACAAATATTCAACTATACTAACAAATATTTAACTATACTAACAAATACTCTAACAAATATTCAACTATACTAACAAATATACTAACAAATATTCAACTATACTAACTAATACTCTAACAGGTATTCAAATATACTAACAAATATTCAACTATACTAACAAATATTCAACTATACTAACAAATATACTAACAAATATTCAACTATACTAACAAATATTCAACTATACTAACAAATATTTAACTATACTAACAAATACTCTAACAAATATTCAACTATACTAACAAATATACTAACAAAAATTCAACTATACTAACTAATACTCTAACAGGTATTCAAATATACTAACAAATATTCAATTATACTAATAAATACAAATATTCAACTATACTAACAAATATTCAACTATACTAACAAATATTCAATTATACTAATAAATATACTAACAAATATTTAATTTTGCTAATAAATATTCAACTATACAAATATATACTCTAACACATATTCAACTATACTAACAAATATTTAACTATACTAACAAATACTCTAACAAATATTCAACTATACTAACAAATATGCTAACAAATATTCAACTATACTAACAAATATTCAACTATACTAACTAATACTCTAACAGGGATTCAAATATACTAACAAATATTCAGTTGTACTAAAAAATACAAATATTCAAATTTACTAACAAATATTCAACTATACTAATAAATATACTAACAAATATTCAACTATACTAATACTCTACCAGATATTCAAATATACTAACAAATATTCAACTATACTAACAAATACTCTAACAGATATTCAAATATACTAACAAATATTCAACTATACTAACAAATATTCAACTATACTAACTAATACTCTAACAGGGATTCAAATATACTAACAAATATTCAGTTGTACTAATAAATATACTAACAAATATTTAATTTTGCTAATAAATATTCAACTATACTAATATATACTCTAACACATATTCAAATTTACTAACAAATATTCAACTATACTAATAAATATACTAACAAATATTCAACTATACTAATACTCTAACAGATATTCAAATATACTAACAAATATTCAACTATACTAACAAATAGTCTAACAGATATTCAAATATACTAACAAATATTCAACTATACTAATATATACTCTAACAGATATTCAAGTTTACTAACAAATTTTCAACTATACTAATAAATATACTAACAAATATTCAACTATACTAACAATTATACTAACAAATATTTAACTATACTAAAAATTACTACAATATTCTAATACATATTTAAATATACTAACAAATATACAAATATTCTAACAAATATTCAACTACTCTAACAAACCTAAATATTTTTGGTTTTGATTTATGGAACAAAAGGTTGAACATCAACAAGCTAAAGTAGCTTTAGCTTTTTTAAATCTGCTGATCTTTTACACAAACTGACTTTTAATCCTCAGATTATCTGATCTGGATTCATCCATCATCCATCCATCATCCATCCATCCATCCATCCATCCATCATTCATCCATCCATCCATCCATCCATCTTCCATCCATCCATCCATCCATCATTCATCCATCCATCATTCATCCATCATTCATCCATCCATCCATCCATCCATCCATCCATCCATCTTCCATCCATCCATCCATCCATCCATCATTCATCCATCCATCCATCATTCATCCATCCATCTATCCATCCATCCATCATTCATCTATCATCCATCCATCATTCATTCATCATCCATCCATCCATCCATCATCCATCCATCATCTATCCATCCATCCATCAATCATCCATCATCCATCCATCCAACATCTATCCATGCATCATTCATCCATCATCCATCCATCCAACATCTATCCATCCATCATCTATCCATCATTCATCCATCATCTATCCATCAATCCATCAATCATCCATCCATCATTCATCCAACATGTATCCATGCATCATTCATCCATCATCCATCATCTATCCATCCATCAATCTATCATCCATTCATCCATCTATCCATCCATCCATCCATCCATCATCCATCATTCATCCAACCATATATCCATCATTAATCCAACCATATATCAACCATCATCACAATCTTTGTCTCATATGACCATCAAGCGTGTCTTCAGAAGACATATGTCTTGTCCATTTGGACATCTGCAAGCTTCTGTCCAGCATGAAGGTATTTTTTGAGGCCAAGCTTTTTAATTTGTCCTCTCAGTTCATGGTGATGAACTAAACTGTTTTACGGTGGGACAGAGACACAGGTGGACAGAGACACTGGTGGACAGAGACACTGGTGGACAGAGACACAGGTGGACAGAGACACAGGTGGACAGAAACATTGGTCGATAGTGACACAGGTGGACAGGGACACAGGTGGACAGAGACAGAGGTGGACAGAGACACAGGTGGACAGAGACACAGGTGGACAGGGACACAGGTGGACAGAGACAGAGGTGGACAGAGACACAGGTGGACAGGGACAGAGGTGGACAGAGACACAGGTGGACAGAGACAGAGGTGGACAGAGACACAGGTGGACAGAGACACTGGTGGACAGAGACAGAGGTGGACAGAGACACTGGTGGACAGAGACACTGGGGGACAGAAACATTGGTCGATAGTGACACAGGTGGACGGGGACACAGGTGGACAGGGACACTGGGGGACAGAGACACTGGGGGACAGAGACACTGGGGGACAGAGACAGAGGTGGACAGGGACACTGGGGGACAGAGACACTGGGGGACAGAGACAGAGGTGGACAGGGACACTGGGGGACAGAGACAGAGGTGGACAGGGACACAGGTGGACAGAGACACAGGTGGACAGAGACACTGGTGGACAGAGACACAGGTGGACAGAGACACTGGGGGACAGAGACACTGGGGGACAGAGACACTGGTGGACAGAGACACTGGGGGACAGAGACACTGGTGGACAGAGACACTGGGGGACAGAAACATTGGTCGATAGTGACACAGGTGGACGGGGACACA
>JAUBOC010012618.1:0-10434 GCA_032275365.1 Anablepsoides cearensis | reverse complement strand
GTGTCAAACGAACGGCTGCGTCCTGCGCACCGGAGCGGAGACGGAGCGGAGACGCATGTAGTGTAAATCCGGGGTAAGCAGGATAGAGGAAGGGTAGAGAAATACAAGGAGTAACAACACAGAACTCAACGCCAACCGTCACTGTTGTCCCCCCGTCACGGACAGACGGCCTGTCTTTGTCCCTCTGCGACGGTGGACAATAATAGCAGTTTTCTCTTTATTAGTCTTGTTAATCTTTATTCAAACTTTGATTCAAAATCACAAGGATTCTATTGTATTGACTTTGAGAGCGAGACACGGGCAGTGAATTTACACACGAGGCATCAACTCACCATATTTCTTTTCACCGAATCGTCTTACAAAAGAGTTGGAAGTTGGACTATTAAAGCTGACAACAAACTGCTTGCATCATTTAATGTTTTCGTCTTTGTATCTGTAGCATCTGTCACATATTTGAAAACAAATTGACAGGAAAACGGCTTAAGCTAGTCTTTTCTATTTAAAAAACAAACAAAACATGATCAGTATCTTGTTAGTTTTGATCAAAATTTCAAAGCGCCAGTACATAGGGACCCAATAAGTGCATGTGGCCCCAGAGCTGCTGGTTACAGACCCCTAGTCTTGTCTCTCAGCTGGAGCTTGATAATATCTTTACATCCTGTCCTGTCCCATCTGATACTTAATCCAGGTAAAGCGGGATGTCCCTGTTAAGCAATATTTGCTGCTGCATGGTGGTGCTCAGGCTCTACTCAAAGAAAAAAATCTCAAAAACAGCTTTAAGCTTCAATCAGGTATTTAAATGTATCAATCACTATAAAAATACCGTGTTAATATCTCAGGTGCTGTATATAGTTCATATTTCAGAGTTTTCTCCAGTTGTTACCTGGATCAAATCCACATTTCATTCAATAAACCAACCTCCTCAGTGTCGGCCACCAGGACTTTGCTCATCACATAGTCCTGTTCACTTCCAGGATTCACGCTGAGCAGATCAAAGAGAAGTTTACTGTCGGTGGGTGAGGTGAGTCCTCGACAGTATTGCATTGCTTCCTCCCAGGTCTTGTTCACCTTAACTAGAACCACATTGTCTGAGATGCAAACGAAGGGAGAAACCTTGTTACAGTCCTTGACAGCCATCGTTTTTGTCATTGAAGTGATAAAGGCACAGTCCCCGTTGTTACTCGGTTCACCCGTGTTCCAGTTTGTATAGTCTGATGAGCCTGCGGTCCAGCTCCAGGATCCACCTGCTGGACAGGAGGAGAAAATATGAACAAACAGATAAGCGAACACTTTGCATATCTTTCATTGGAAGGACAACTAACATTTTACGTTTATTAATTAAAGACAATTTAATCTGTAATTAGGCATGTCACAGTAGTCAATAAATCAATGAATCGTATGATAAATTATTTTGAGGTTGATAAAAAAATGAGAATGTTCATTTTAATTTGCCTGCTTGCTTGTTTCGACTCTCTGCTTAAGCTTAAGTTTTAAGTCATCTATAACTTCTTTACTGACTCCACCAAGTTTGAACCCTGCTGATTCTAGCATTGGTCAAATCTGCTTCTCCACTAAAAAGCAACTGTGACATACGTCCCAATTTGAAGACTCATGTGACGGAGGAATGCAGCCGACAAGCTCTCTAAATCCGAGGATGCATCTGTGTATCCTCACCGGCCGAGGATATCCCAGGATTCAATGTGTGGGCAGCAAAATAAACATAAATGAAGATTCAGAATATTTATTTTTTTAACGAGTCGGCATAGTTTGGAAATACACCACGGACCAAAGAATTTGTTTTTTTAAGTAAGTTATTAAATTATTAAATAATTATTATATTTTCTTTTTACGTGTAATGTTTTAACTGTGAAGTTATTCTTCCAGTAAGGAGACGTGTAAATACACCAGTGTAAATACACATCTCGACGCATTTTAAGTCTGATATGAAACTGGGGGGAGCAATGCTTGACACAGAAAACAAATGTGATCTGCTTTCTTTTCTAGATTTAACATTTTTTAACATCCTTTAGTAATTAGTTGTCAGTTATAATCATCAAGATTAAGATAAATAAACATTTGAAATATGTAGTTTATGTGCAATTAATTAATATTTAGTTTAGTTTATTTATTCACACACAATAATCAAAATAAGAAAAAAAAACAAGTTACACTTTTTGATTGGAATTATTAAAATAAATCAACTTTTTCATGATATTCTAATTTTATGAACAGCACCTGTACATGTAAACATCTGAATCCTAAGACAGACTGGTCACTACGTACTGTACATGCAAATCAGAATGTATTTTGAAAAGCATTACCATCTTTGTACAATCCAATCCAGGCAGGAAAGTCCCGGCTAAATGTGATCTGGTTCAGATCGTAGTTTTCAAAACTTCCAAGGTCATCGTAGTTATTCCTACAATACGTCTGGGCCTGGGACCAGCTCATTGGGTCAAATATGAAATAAAACTTAGGCGAGCGTGTGCCCTCCTGACAGATGAAGAACATTAGAGTTGCACAGTTTCTGGCGGAAAACCTATCAGTACACAAAAAAATATACAGTCAATACACCATTTTGTAGTTGGAAATGATCACAAATGCGTGAAGCAAGCCGACCTCACATGTTTATTGTGAAAAAGCTGAGGTTTCAACAGGTAAATTGAGTATGTATTTGATCTGATGTATTTGCTCTAAACAGATTTGTGTTAAACTTCCCTTTAAGGTCCTAGATGAGAACTTTTACAAATATCTGTTACATATGTGCTTTTTGAGCTCGTTGAATTTGCACAATTACAATTATAGCAACCTCAGCCTCTTCTGGGTCACAAATCATCTGGGTAGACTTCGCTTAGCGCATGCATATTTGTGATACATTTCTAATGACGAAATGGTCAATTCACTCGTTCAAATTTCAAAAACAGGTTTTTACAACTGATTTTATTTCTCAATTGTGTTTAACATTTAAGTCCATTCACTGAGACCAGAAATAGTTTTACTTGGGATTGTTAATATTTATTACTATTTTGAGATAACAAATTTGTTTCTTAACTTGGGACAACAAAACCTCAGGCAGAAGATTCATTATAGTCATCTTGATTAATACTATCTTGTTTATAAAAAGGAAAGCTGTTTTGTTTCCTGATTTTGAAATGAATAATTGTAGTTCATCCTAAGCCTACATTTTACTTGATTAATTCACCAGTCGACTATACATTTTTGCATAAGCAAATTAGAATTGTTTGCCTCCATCTAACTCTAAAAATGCCTCACAAAGGGAGACGTGAGACTCAAACTGTGCTGGTGTACATTAAAATGAGATTTTAAGAAGGATATTTTTTAATCATCTCCACCAACCTCCAAGTTTCATCAAGTCTTCTTTTCAACTTAAAAAAATAACAAAGTCAAACTTTTTTTCCTCATCTTCAAAGCTGACAAACCCCTGTGTGAGATACGTACATTTGGTTTTTGACACACTGTATATTTACAGACTACCTGTTTTAATCTGAGGCAGAAGGAGGCTACAGAGGGCCTGAGGAAGCTGCTTTCACAGCACAGCTCAAGTCATGTGCCCATATCAGTCCTTCATATACATTAGTTTGAACTGGTGGAACACTAATAAATTAAAGTAGTAGGGACATGTTCTGCACTAGCTTCAAGCTAACTACAGCTTGATATTGCTTCACAAAAGCATTAGGCAAGAAATATTGTCTCATTTTATTATTGAAATATCATTTGGCTCAAGATCTTGTTACACCACGTTAACGTACATTCAGTCATTACTTTCTGACAGTTTCAATACAATTGGTTTAGTTATTTTGTGGCAGCACGACGGCTCAGTGGTTAGCACCATCGCCCCACAGCAAGAAGGTCCAGGGTTCGATCCCCGGTTTGGACCTGGGGTCTTTCTGTGTGGAGTTTGCATGTTCTCCTCGTGTTTGCGTGGGTTTCCTCCGGGTACTCCGGTTTCTCCCACCCCTAAAAACATGTACAATAGGTTGCCTTCAGGCCCAGGCCGCCCTTGAAAATGAGATCTGAGATCTCAATGGGATTTGCCTGGTTAAATAATGGTAAATAAATAAATACATAATAATAAATAAAAAATTTTTTAAACCTATTCGATGTGACAAATACATTTGTTCATGGAATACATCAGGGACAGTCTTACCTTCTGTTTGAGTTGACCATGCCACAATTGGCAGTGATGTCTACTGTACTGTCGGTAAATGTGGAGGGAGTTCCATCAGTCCACATCCACTCATTCCCTCCAGCACTTGTTCTGTAAAGACCAACCCAGGAGTAATATAGCACCATGCTAAGTCTTCTCAAATCTGACTCAGTGTAAAAGATGGCCAAGTCCGTGAAGGACCTGTTAAAAAGAAAAAATGGAAACATTAAATTTGTAGAAGTAAGATTTTGCTAGTTCATTAGCTTACTTTGTTTTTGTAAGCAAGCAGCGTTCTAATTTAATCAGATAAAATTTAACTTATCGGTTTATTTGAGAAATACATTTTGCTTTTTTTAAATCAAAAGTTGTTTTTAGAAGATTCAAAATGCAATCTCAATTTATTTGTTCTGATTTAATTTTTTACAATCCCTGCCATGACCTTTGGGTAAAATGTTGACATGCAGTTAGAGCACAAACCAAGCCACAAAGCCAGAGAAACTGTCTGTAGACGTCTGAGACAGGCGTGTATCAAGGCATAGCTCTGTGAGGATTTGAGTGATGTTGTGCTCTGTGTTGTTTTTTCCTGTGGTCTTGTGTCCTCCTCGTGCCATTGCTCTGTCACCTCAGTTTCACCTCTCATTCTATGCACACCTGTCCTCACTCATCATTAGCTCAGCTGTTTCCATTTCCACTCATCCCAGCCTTGTATTTATTCTGCTCATGTTCACTCTACTCTTGTCCGTTCATTGTTTGGTTCCTGTCCTGCTCTGCTCCCCTGTGTTCTCAGTGTACCTGTAAGTTTTCTGTTTTTTGCCACCATGTTGGCATTTACTTTAATAAAGTTTTGTTTTATTTTTGCACTGCAAAAACTGTTTTTCTAACCAAGTTTTAAAACCTTATATCCAACCAAAAAGTCTTTTTGATCTTGTTTTGAGACTTTACTAAACAAGAACTGACTGTGTCAGAATAATAATCTTGTTTTTAGAATGTGTCAGATTATTTGTCTTGTTACCCTGAAAATTTGACTCAAATTAAGTCAAAAATTTCTGCCAATGAAGTAAGAAAATTTTACATGGTAAGATTCTTGAAATCAGAAAAATTTGAATCAAATCAAGTATTTCAAGAATCTTACCAAGTAACATTTTCTTACTCCATTAGTAGAAATTTTTAACTTAATTTGAGTCAAATTTTCAGGCTAACAAGACAAAAAATCTTACACATTCTGAAAACAAGATTAATATTCTTACACAATCAGTTCTTGTTTAGTAAATCAGTCTCAAAACAAGATCAAAAAGATTTTTTTGGCTGGATATAAAGTTTTAAAACTTGGTTAGAAAGACAGTTTTTGCTGTGTGAACCTGCCTGCCTGCATTTGGGTTCTACTTCAAGCTCAAAACCTTAACAAGCTCTGAGGAAGGACACTAAAATATTTTTGGGGTAATAAAGGCCTTAATGAGCACAGTGGCTTTCATCATAAATGAAAATATGTTTGGAGCCTAAATGGTGATGCGCTGCAAAAATGGTTTCTTTTCTGAAAGATCTTCCTCTCTACAGACCAATGTTGAAACTGTCAGAGTGACCATCATTGTCCTGGGTTGTTGTCTGACATTCACTGTTAGTATGGGACTTTACATGGACAGACGTGATATTCTAATCTACTGAATTTAGCACTCGTGGTCTTCAGTCAAATTGTAAAAACTGGAGGATGATCAGTGGAAAACACAATGGATATGAGCTCAATTTGAGTGCCATGACAAAGGTTGTAAATATCTATGTACATGTTGTATTTTTTATAATAAAATAGCAAAAAAGCAAAACTAATGTTGTTCACTCGAGTATTTTGCATATAGTTTGTAGTAAAAAATTAATTCAATTGATTTTAAAATCAGGCTGTAAAATGATAAATTATAGAAAATGAACAAACTCTGAGTACTTTCCAGTTGTATTTTCCTGACAAAAGGTCAAATCTAACCACTTATATCACATTAAACAAAGCCATCCATATTTTTATCACTAGTAATCAAAGATAGAAAAACAAAACTCACTTCTTGCAGTAATTTTGAGCAGTTGTCCATGTAGAAGTGGCTGTTGTATACCAATAACGTCTTGACACCACAGATGTCAGTCCAAACACAGTGCTGCTGCATAACAGGAGGTGCAGAAAAGTTCCAGAAAGTCTAGTTTTCATCTTCAAAATTCTGTTGTACAAAAAAGTGACTTTAAACAGACGATAATGTCAAGTTTGTGAGAATAATGATTATAAAATATGTATTTTGTTTTACAATGAATGATTTAATTGTAGATCTGTTAGATGTGGACTAACAAATTGACATCAATAGAAATTACATCAAAACATTCATTATTCTAAACATAGTTGTGTTTTGCCTGAATATTTACCTGTCCTGCAGTGTTGATTTGTCTTCTCTTTCTCTACAATTTACTCCTGTTTCCCAATAAGACACTAAAGTGCAACTGGATCTTTTGTTCTTTTATGTCCCTCATTAAAAAATTCATTTGACTAGCTGACACACCTAAATCCAGACATTAAGCTTTTCTCATCACTGCTTCTCAATAAACCATTAGACGGCTTCACAATGAAAACAAGTCTTTTCTACAGGCAAACTATCAGATCAATATTAAGGAATCATTGTGCTCCTCATTAGCTATGTTTACATGCACAAAAATCTCTGATCGGATTGAAATGTATTCAGATTAAATAATCGGAATGAACAGTTTACATGCGCACAATTCGATCATGACGAGTGTTTACAAGCACCAGGCTTTTATTCAGGATAGAAGCACTGACATGCACAGTTGCTCACTTTCCCTACACAGAAAAAAGTTCTACTTCTGTGATAAACATAAACAAACAGCTTCTGAGCTCAGAATGGACCTGCAACAGGTTTTAATAATGATGGAGACATTACTGCACTCTCTGGTTCAGCTGCAGCTGACGTGCCGAGTTGGACTTTTTTTTTTGAAGCAGCGCAGGCTGTGTGTCTTCCTTTATTAATAAATGAAAACGTGAGGAGAAGTTCTCTGCTGCAGCACTGCTGCTCCTCCCTCCACAAAAGAGCAGAAACTGCTAGATGAAAGTCAGCAGACATGCGCAGTTAGGTCAGTTTTCCACAATCAGAATAAGATGATCGGATTAAGTGTTTACATGCATGTTGTTCAGATTATTAATTGGCATAAACCACCTCTCTCATTCCAATTACAAATTCATTTGGATCGAGCTGAACCGAGTCAGAATAATCCGAATATTACAGGGGTTCCCACCCCTGGTCCTCAATTGCCCCTATCCAGCATGTTTTAATTGTTTCCCTGCTATTCAGTAGGTCTCCAGAAGATTGTAAATCACTCATTCATTCAAACCAGGTGTGTCAACCTAGGGAAACATCTAAACATGCAGAAAAGGAGGACTAGGGTTCAGAATCACTGCTTTAATACATGTTATCTGATTTATAATTTACAAATAAAGAATTAATGGCTTCCAAAGGCAACACTAAAAATCATAAAACTAAGTCAATATTATATTCTGAAAATGCCTCATCAAGCTCAGAGAAGCTCTTGAGGTGTTGGTCAACATTTAAAGCAGTGATTTTTAGATGTTTCCCTGATTTGACACACCTGGTTTAAATGAATGAGTGATTAACAATCTTCTGAAGACCTGTTGAATATCAGGGAAACATGTAAAACATGCTGGATAGGGCTACTTGAGGACCAGGGTTGGGAACCACTGATTTACATGACACATTTTTATTTGGAATGGCCGTTTATTCTGATTACTTATGTCCATGTTAACATAGCTATTGTGCAACTAAAGTGGGATGTCCTTCTGAGTTCAGCTCCTCTATTATAAAGGCCCCCACATACTCAGAAGTACTTCACTCCACGCAGAGATCAATTTTTTACATCCGCAGTGCGCACAATGCCGAGTACTGTTTTGGATGCGACATCAAGCTGATAAAGTTGACAATCTGTGTTATTTGTGGATGAAAGGGAGTCAAATTTTGAGGAGTATCTCATGGAGGAGATTAAAAAACGTTATGATGTGTCAATGAAGGAATATAAGGACTTTCAGCGAGCAACAAATTTGTGGGAGGAAATAGCAGATCCTGGGTAAGTAGTTATTTTCTTTTTTTCTTTTGTTGTTTTAAAGCTAAAACACAAACAGTCTCTTCCTCATCCTTAAAATCATGACTAAAATTGCGAGAAAATAAGAATTTGTCAGGCAGTCAGAACGCCCGAGTATGAAGTTTCAAACATCCGCGGACAATATAAACGGAGTCCCTGCGGCTCACGAACCGCACACAGTACGCCTGAGTATGTGGGAGCCTTTAATAATAGAGAGGACGGAGTAAGATCCAGATTATGCATGAAAAATAAATCATTTTAATTCTAAAATATGAGGTAAAGTTTTATTTTTTAAAATAGTTAGCATTTGAAGTGCAGCTATTTTATTGGGCCGTTTATATATCTCAGCCTATATTTTTAATTATGACAGGTTCAGTCCTTCATAGAACTCCTCAATAGACTAAAATTTAAGGCCAACAATCAGAAAACAAAAGTGTATTTGTTATATTTAAAGTTGTTTTGTACACTTTTTGAAACACAAACATTTTTTTTTTGCTTGAATAACTTTTATTTGTGCCTCAGGGTTTACCACAACCAAAACAGTCTCTGTAGTGAACAAGATAGTATTGATGCTTGATCTACTGAGTAAAGTAAATTCCTGATTTCAATAAATTGCAAATACTTGCTTTAGTTTATTTTTCCACCTGATTTATGAGGAGGACAAAGTTGACATAATCACAGATGGTAATTTGATAGTCAAATAGATGGAGGCCTAGATTAGAACTGGTGAATTAAAATAATTTATTTTATATTTGTAGTCTCCACTCAGGCTATTTTTAGAACACTAGTCACATGACTTTGTCTGTGTACAAACATTCGTAGCAACTCTATTATTTTCAATCACAGTGCACTCTTTGGCAAAAATTTGGCAAAACAGCAGCAAACTCCACTGAGTGGACTATAAAACATTGTGCTGCTGTACTTATAACGGCCCAGCAAAGCCTTCTCTGATGGCCTAAACACAATCAGAATCACTTGTTTATAATTTAATATGATTTATATTTATTATTATGTTTTATTATTTATTATCCATCCATCTGCTGGTTTTTGGGGTCAAGAGCATTCAGTCACTCAGCACCCCACTTCTGGAACTCTCCCATGGGACAACAAAAATTCTCCCACCATCTCAATTTTTAAATCACAAATTAAAACTCATTCAGTTTGACATCTATTTCTCTTCACCTTGATTTAACATTATGTTATGTATCATGTTTTTAGTATTTTTATTTGTTGTTTTATTCCTTTTTGTGTTTTACTACATTATATACTGTATTTTAATTGTTTCGTGTCCTTGAGAGCCATGAAAGGTTCCTTCAAATAAAATGTATTATTAATAATATTATTATTACTACTTTTCTCCTGGCTAACAGCTTTCAGTAATTGTATTTATTTAGTTTTTATCCAATCATATTTTGACCATCGTTTGTTGCTAGGTTCCAGAAATCTGCCTCAGGCCTTCAGAATGAACAGCAAAGGCACCAGGAGGGTAATGCAAATGGCAGCAATGCTTTTGTTTTAACCAATTAGGTGCAGAGGTGAAGACTCCAGAGCCTGCTAGCTGGCCTCAGACAACGTCAACATTTTCACATCATTGGATTGGATAATCTGAGCACACAAATCAGAACCGGAAAACTGGATTTCTGTAGTGTCTTACAAGCTAAATGCTGAGCGGGCATTCCCAGCGTTACAGAAAATTAACATTTATGACAAAAATCCGACAGAACAGACTGAACTTTCAGTGTTAGCTTCATAATGGTGATAGAAAATGACTTATTGTTGAAATAGAAACGCCATGAGGACCTGTCAACATCAGATGTGCAGATGTTCCCAATCTGTGTTAGATAAGTCTGGCACCCTGGCAGTCTGTGAACTAACTTTTCCCTATCTTCCTGCTTTTACTAACTCATCGACTGAGGGCGGAGCTAAAAACCTAATTATTTTTTAGTGACTAACTGTGTTCCCGCCTGGACAGTCAGAAGGAGATGGACTCACGGAATCAGCTGTTTTCTTCATGGAAAACTGGCGCTTGGGGCTGTGTAGGTTTGACCCTTTATCAATTCAATTCAATTCAGTTTATTTATATAGCGCCAAGTCACAACAACTGTTGTCTCAGGGCACTGTACACAAAA
>JAUBOC010012610.1:0-10435 GCA_032275365.1 Anablepsoides cearensis | reverse complement strand
ATCAAATTTTGAACATTTTTGTTTCGGGCAGGTAACTTTTCATGTCGGGCAGGTAATATTTGTTGTCACCTGCCCGAGAGGGCAGGTAAAAAAAAAAAAATCTTGTCGAACCCTGCAAACATCATTTAAAAATATGACCCTGGATTCACATGATGCATCAAGTTGTTTACCTCAGCTGGTCAATGAAATAGTCAACATTTGTAATACTGTGCAGCTCAAGTAAAAATGGTCAGATTCAGTGAAATATTTATTCTATCTGACTAAAAATTAGCTTTTTTTTCCCTCCCTGCAGCACCTTTTATTCGTCCACTCCCACACACATCCCCTGCCTCGACAATAATGACCTGAAATTTTTTTACATCATTTATATCATAACTTACACTTTTATTTTATTATTCTGACACTGTTCGCCCTGGTAGGACTGTGAGGTGGGTGTAAAAATTAACTCTAACTGAAACTACTAAAAGCACTATGTGGATTCCTTCATTGTGTCGAAAACGGAAGCAACATCACCTACTAAAAAAATAAATAGTCAGTTTAAAAGGATTCATATTAAGACAAAAAATTTCATTTATAATTGTAGGGGGGGGGGGGGAAACACCCACGCACAAGTTGCTCCTGAAAGGTCTCTTCATCCACTAAGTTGTTTGTTAATTAATAGAGTTGAAGTGGCTTATTTGGTCCTAATTTCTGCTAAATAACTAATATACATATATAAAATAATTTGGATGCAATCTGATGACATTTAAAGAGTTGCTGTGTTTTCTTAAAATCTGAATTCCAAAAATAAAAATGTCTAAATGAACCTAAAGCTGCAGTTCACGAGTGTGCAAACACGACAGACTGAGTGCTCGTCTCTCTCTCTCCACGGGAGCGGAAGTGACTTCCCTGCCGACCCAACCCGATGACCCGACAGCTCCCGGTTCACTGGGTCACCCTCTTTCCCCCCTCCCCTCCCCCGTGATAAACCGGGTGGCCGACATGCAACTACAAGAACAACAGCACACTGTATTGATCCATGTGTGCGACCAACACCAGAGAGCTCCGGGCTTTTGTTACTCGCCAGAGACGCAAAGTGTTGTTGTCGTCTGCAATATGAAACTGGAAGCTCCGAGGGTTTGTTTACACGTTGGCTGATTAAAAAAAAAAAATGCAACGGCGCAACATTGTGATCTCCAGTTCACGAATGGCCACCATGGGTACAGGCCAATTAGGAGAGGAGTTTTTGTGTTTTATCTGAAGCGAACATGGAAAATGTGGTGCAGAATGGGCTCATATTAGCGCATCCTAATGGAGAGCCACATTAAAAACTCAACCATCAACATGCAGCATGAGCTACACCGTGGCTTACAAATGTGCAAAAACGAAAATTGAGTCAACATGCTTGCAAATCCCTAAATTTTACTTTAAAGATTAGCAACGATAAAAAAAAGTTGTCAAAGAAGGTAAACAGTTTTTCTTCCTCTTTTTTTATTGAAACAAAAACAACCATTTGCACAGACGAAGAGCAGCAGCTAATGCATGGAGTCAGATTACATCCTCTGAGCAGAGCTGCCTTTATCCTCCTATATGAGTCCTAATCTGCCCAAATCCACTGCTTTCCCTGGACCCTAAATCCACAACAGAGCCTAATTCCCGCTTTAATCTCATGAGCAGTAAAGGTGCACTTACTTGGGATCAAAACACAACCAAACGAATGTCTAGAGAAACCCAAGTGAGATATATCTCAGGGCTTCCCTCCTGCGCTGTGATGCAATAACAAACAAAAAGTGAATGTCACAACAGCCTGCGGCCAGATAAATACCAGCTTTGTTTTATTCTTCTCCTTTTTATGGAGCTGTGCAGACGGATAAAAGATGCAACCCTATCCGCTACATCTGCACGTCGACGCGCGTAACCTAGACATTTCTTTTTGTTTTAGTTTAAGAAGTTTAAAACAACAAGATGGAACCGATGTGGCTAATCCAACCTGAAGGTTATTGAAGTAAAAGTGTTCAAGTCTAAAAATGGAAGTGACAAGCGGGGCTTTAGATAACGGGAGTGCAGCCGATTAATAATTGTTATCTCTAAACGTGTTTCCCTCTGCAAACCATTAACCTTGACTGGGCGCGGTATCGACAAGCTGCCACCGAAACATCAGCTTTGTTGCAGCCGATCAATTGTCTGAGCAGTCACGGGCTCAGATTAAAAACTCTCCCTTTTAAAAAAAACGCAGGAGGCAGCTACGACAACTCTGTTTTACAAAAGACAAAAAGAATCTAAAATGAAAAATCAGCATTTAATAATACAGGGAAGAAAGGATAACTTGATACAGTCCAACTTTTAATCACGATACAATGCTATATTTCAGGAATTCAGCAATTAGCTGCAATTTGTATCTTCTATAAAATAAAGATTAAAACATAGGTTTTCACTTTTTGTTCTTAGCTTTAGCTGGTGCAATATTAGTTGATCCTTGTGATCAGGATGAAGAACAATATTAGTGTTTGTTGCCGTTTATTCAAATACAAAAACCTACAACCTAGCAGAGGAATGAATATAAAATATGCCAATAAATAACATAACTGTCCCTGGTTTGAAATCATATTCCCATGCAAATGAGTTAGATTATGAATGCTAATGAGGAAACATGACTCAGCATCACAGCAGCTTGAGGAAAACTGTTCACAAGTGGTTGTTTTTAATTTGCAGCTGGCAAAAAAGAAAACAGCAGATGAGGATGAAACGCGTCGGGGAAACGAACACGGATCAGACGTGCGTGCAGGTGAGGCGAGGTTCTGAGTCTGCGGCGTTACTTAATGTCCAGTTCTATAAATGACCCGGGCCGTCCAGCTGGGATCAGTGGCTGTCGCCACCATCTCTTTCTCTCTCTCTCTGCGACCCACGCACGTCTGAGCGCGGGGGGCCTCTTCTCAAAAGTCAAATGTCAGATGTTATCCGTCCCCGACTCGCAGAAAGAGGACCTGGTGTGCCGTCAGGAGGAGCGCCGGGTCTCGACCAGCTGAGAAACAGAGGCCGCTGCTCCCCAGCTGGTGACGGAAAAATAACATTACTGAGCTTTTTTTCTCTCGCTCTCTCTGTGCTGGAGCGCTGAGAATGCACCATGACAACCATATTACCGATTTAAAGCTCACAACAAGCCGTCAGTTTTAAACTCTGGTTTATTTATACTTTCGGTCTCATCTTGTCTGAACGCAATGGAATCGTTAAAGTCCAATAAATGTAAAGTTTGAGCAAAAAAGAAAAACAAATGAGAGAAAAATCAACAAATAATCTTTAAATCACGATAAACACTTTACAGGCTGAAATTTATTAAGGGTTTATTATCTTAATTTAAGCCTTAATAAAACACTGTTTATACCTTAAAGCAGGCTAACATTTTTTATAACTCCTGTAAAAAAATGTCCTGAACACCAAAACAAACATTGTTTCTACAAAAGCTGCTGGTGCTCACATGCAGGTAACTCACAGACACCTGTTTGATATTTAAAGTCTAAATTGTGATGAATGCAGGTAAACAGATGTCGGTTGGCTCGTTCTGCTCTTCTAATAGTGTTTACAGCTTATTTAATGACTGTGTTGTTAACTAGTAGTTAGTTCATCATAAACAAATTATTTAGATTAACAAGAAAAAATAAAATTTCATGCAAAAATGCAAAGTAAACAGCAACTCCTGAATGACTTTCCTGAAATTTGTGACCAAAACGAGCAAAATCCAACCAGGCTGCTGTAAAGAAATATGAAGTGACAGATTTTTGTATTTTCAATTTGTATATAAATTTATCCATAACCACATCAAGAGATCCAAGAAACTAAATTAGTTTTTTAATCTATTTATCTTAAAAAAAAAAAAAGTTCCTAATAATGTTGATTTCCTTTGAAATTAACCTGTTTTCTCTGCTAGGAAATCCCTTCATATCATGTTTGGCAACATTGTTTCTATAGACAAGGCTGGAATATGGAAAAAAAATGGTCAAAACTAAAATCAGCAAAAACCTAAAATGAGGAAAAAGTTTGAAAAAGTTGAACTTAGCTAAGCTGTTGTCTAAAGTTCAAATTAACAACATCACAAATGGTAGCTTAAAGCTAAAAGTAGCGTAAGAAGACAAAAATTGAGCATGTGCAATATAATTCTGAAAAGAAGAACTAAAGAACTAAAGACAAATGGGTATGTGTGGTCCGCAGGGTGCAGACTGATACTCGAAAGGCTGGACGCATAATACAAGAATTTAATAACAAAAACAAAAAAAGGCTGACAGGGCAGCAAAACAAAAACACAGATGCAAAGAACGAGGAGCAGGCGAGGCAGCGAACAGGACTACAGGAGGACGGACCAACAAGCGAGTGGGAAGCAGGAGTTTAAGTAGGCGTGTGGAGATGTGAACGCAGCTGGTCTGATTAGAAAACGAGGGACAGGTGAGAGACGAGGGGCAGGACTGAGCAAGGGAAGGAGCCAGAAAACCTCTATAAATCAGGGTTTTTTTTCCCTCTTCAGGTCTGGAGGATCTGGTAATGTCAGGCGTCAGTGCGCGAAACACGGGGGACAACCTGGACTAGTCTCAAACTAGTCCATCACAGGGACAGAAAGACAACCATTTATACTCTCAATCTCTTAATAATCTGGTTTGTGGGAGGAAGAAAGATTCTCGAAGTAAAGAACATGTAAGCCAAATGTTTTGATATGAATGTTCAAAAGAAGCTATAGATTCTGCTGCTATGAAAACACAAATTAACAACTGCAGAGTTTCTGAAAGTGAAATTAAATCAATCTGCGACTGATCTTCAGTTCATGTTTCTACATCCTGACTGAGTAATTACTCTGCAGCAGCGGCTTCTTTTCACGTCGACGACTCCTGGAAACAGGTGGACGCACAACGCTCGTGATAACTTGGACCGACACCTTGTTGGATGACAGAACCAAAAAAAAAAAAATTAAATTACCTCACACCTGTAGCCTGCAGCCATGTTGTGTGAGCTGCTTTGTACACATGCCGGCGTCCGTGTTGTCACAATATGGGGACGCGCCACCGAAAACAAAAACGGCGGCTCTTCGAAACGCGATGAATGAAAAGTTGAATTACCTCCCGTACGGTCGCTCTCCCTCTAATGTCCGAAATCGATACATTTTAACCAGATTAAGATGAGTGCAGATCCCTGAGCACTGCAGGGAAACGCTGAAGGAAGAGGGGGAAGGGGGGAGTAGTTACAGTAGGGATGTGCAAATTGAAAAAGAAACAAAAGGAAAGTATCAGCGCCGTGTGAAATTGTTCACGCCGAACCTCGCCGTATCCATTTTTCATCGAGCCTTCAAGTTGCTGGAGACAGGAGGGATATGATCTCTTGAAATATTCATGAGAAAGCCGCCTTCTGTGGTTCTCCACGCACTCGGAGGAACCAAAAAAATGTATGTTTTCTCAAAAATTTCTAAAGCACCAAAATAAAAAACGTTAAACAGATACCTGCAGAAAAGCATTTATAAGGGTTAACACAAATTTAGAGGTAAGGGATCATTTCAAACAGGCTGTTTCCCTGATTCATGGCACACACACACACCAAACTGGGTTGCACAGTGATTGCAGCTGGATTCATTACCACATACACTAACATTAATAACAAAATACATTCTGTCATTTTGCAGTAATTGCATATTTGCCTGAGCGGGAGAAAAATCTCCCATGATTTGGGATCTTTATTGCATTCTTATGGTCGACTGCAAAAGTGGAATGTCAGACCTGTAAACACAGAAGAGGCAGGAAGAAGAGCCACCCCATCATGTGGCGCACACACACACACACGCCCAAAAACATCATGCTGAGATTACAAAATATTGTGTAGTATTGTGCAATTGTTTAAAAAAATACCTTAAATGTGTGGATGTTTGTGTGTGTGAATGCATGAGGCTGGTGTTGGTTGGTGAAGATGTGCTGGATTAAATGAAACAAAAGCCTCGCTGCAGTGCTGCTGCTCGAATCCATCAGCTTCACAAGATACAAAAAAAAGAGATTTTGGCCTTTTTGGTGAAATTCTTGCAAAGCTCGAGTCCCCCTACTACCACCACCACCCCTCTCCTCACTTCCTAGTTCCCAGCTGCTGTCACAGCTAACACCCTTCTTCCTCCATTAGAACCAGCGAACTGTTTATTTTTCGGATACATTTTTTAAAGCCGTTCGTACGGATTTAATATGAAAGAAATTTTAAAAAATATACTCACATTTCACCACCCTGTCCGTCGTGGATATCTTCGGCTCGTCATTCGGCTTGTTTTCGGACATTTCCACCCCCGAAAGCGATATGAATTTTAAAGGATATATTAGCAAAAAAAATGTAATGAAATAAAAAACGGTCCCCCCGCGCGCGCTGCTCTCCTCTCTCTCTGTGTGTATCGCCGAACAAACTCTCGAGTCTATCCCGAGAAAAGAAAAAAAATTGGTGGGGGGAGACCGCAGTGAGCTCACTCGGTCCTGACAAAAATACTTGCAACCGTGGTGGGGTGGTGGAGGGGGGCTACAATTTCACTGCTCCGAGCTAGACGAGCTGCTCTGCCTGACTACTCTCACTGAGCGGCGCAGTGCAGGCTAACGTGCTAGCTTCGCAAGTCCCTCCCCACGTGACCGGCACCGGCGCTTCTGATTGGCTGAGAGCGACGGCTCGCCTCTCCAGCCGTGGTGGGAATTCTGGCTCGATTCTATGATTCGAGACTTTTGGTTCAGTTCACTAAGAAAAAAAATAATGAATGAAGCTGTATTTGTCATTAACTGAAACTAAACTTGTACTTTTACAGTATTTCTGTATTATTTATTTCACATGTAGTCAGTTGTACACAAAGTACTTTTAAGTGTTCATAAGAGGACATGTTAAAATGCTGTTTCTATACAGGGAATACCATGTAGAGCATACTCAGTCGTAGCAATGAGACGAAGAACGTGAGAAAATTAATTTGACACCCCTGACCAGTGTCAAAAAAAGGTAAACCATCTCTAACAGTTTAGTTTATTTAATAGGAATATTACAATTATAAATACTTGGATAAAGTAAAAATATTTGAATAATAACCTCTACTTGGGTCTGAAATATAAAATTGAATGTCAAAAATTGAGAGAAAACAAAAACAGAGCAAAAAATAAAATACTATAAATACCTAACTACATATACCAAATAACAATCTAAAGTAAATCTGAAGTGCCCCAGTAGTATTTCTTGATCACATTTATGAAGCTTAAATGCATATTTACAAAGCAAAATATAATAATTCCAGCAAGATTCTGTAATGAAATATAAAAATAATATCACCATGCTAGATGTGGTAAATTTGGTAAAGAAATGGAAAGACTTCTTACAAATGATGAAACAAAAATGTAAATGGATATCTATGAACACCTGTCTTCACTTACAATTCCTGGATTTATGTTGATTTTTTTTTACCAAAAGTATCACCACCTGTACATACTTTTATTTATTTATTTTGGGATATTTTTATTGTTCCTGATTTTACATCTTTTTTACACCAATTGTAGCACTTTGAGATTTTACTAATAAAAAGTGTGTTACAAATTAAATTTATTATTATTATTATTATTATTATTATTATTATTATTATTATTATTATTATTATTATTATTATACATTTTTAAGTATATTGTCAGAGTGATTATTAGATATATAACTAATTGATACATTCCTAACTATGTGGTGCGATGAAAGGTCAATTTCACTAATAATGAAGTTGTAAACAGTGTAAAACCGACAAACAGATCCATTAAAGAACATGTGTAACTATTAGCAATGTAGATGATAATCTTAAATGTTAGCAAATTATAAATTCTTCATTAAAATAAACAATATTTTTCTCCAACCGGAGTTCATTCTAATGAGTCGGCACATTAAGCCGGCTCGGTCACAACCAGCACATCTTCAGAGGTCTGCTTGTGTGTCCATTACTTACTGCAATAAACTTCAAATACAGAAAGGAATGTTCTATAATTATTAATTATTAATTGCTAAGTATAAGGCTTGCAGGTTGATGAATCACCAGTAGTTGAAAAATATCCCATGATTGATAATAGCAGCAACAATGCTGTAAATACAAAAGGTAAACATTAAAATAAAGTTGAATCATTTTACATTTTCTAAATCTTACAATGGAGAGCATTTCAATTTTGGGCACTCTGTTAAAAAAGGTAAACAATAAACTTGTTTATTCCCGTCAAAAGTTTTATTCATAACATAAAATCAACAAGTTTGTACAGTCAGATCAATGTGACCTCAGGTGAAGAGGGCACTTTGTTGCATAAAACTTATTTAAATAACAGATCTAAAAACAATTTGATATGTTTTCCACTGGCACCACCCTCAGGACACCACTCGTAGTTTCACTCCTTTGTTCGTGCTGCTAATAAAAACATCATCAACATCACACTCAGGTGGAGCATTTTCGTTCTGGTGTCGCTAATTATAGCTGCTGTGTGCTGCCATGACGGGGGGGTGTTATATCCAGGATGTGGTCAGTTCCGCTGGACTCGCTGCAGATTTATAAAAGAAAATAAGATTTCAGGGCGTGAAGTGACCGGGTGAACTAAAGAGAGACAGGGAACAGTTTGAGCTTTTTCACCTGATGAGTCACCAGATGCTCAACATTTGCATAAAGGAGACCTCATCTTACACTTGGCTGTTTTTATTTTGTAACATTTGTGCAGCTGACTGTAACCCCCCCTCACTATAAATAAATTGGTGCTATTAGTGAGAACCAGCCATGAGTCAGTTGTTCGGCAGGTGGCCGTGCTTAATGAAGCCCTGAATTGTTTTTTTGTTTTTTTTTTCTCTGAGTGAGAAAGTGTGTAAGCAGGTCGGGTCAGAACATCCATTTTATCTGGGCTCAACCCGGAGATCATTAGTTTTAACACGCCTCGTGTCCTCACACTCCAGGCTTAAACTCTGGTTGAGACGAGAGCGTGACTCAGGTTCTTATCATTTTCTGCTTACCTGTTACTCACCTTTGTTATTTCCCCATTTTTCTCCCCTCTTTGCATAATATGCACTTTCACTTTTTTCTGTAAAGAATAAGAGCAAAATGGTAAATGTGGGAAGTATTTTTGTTTCAGGTTAAAGCTGCTGGTGGATTTTGGTTTATTATTTCTATCCAGAAGTATGGAGAAAAGTAAAGCCCACCCCCTTTCATGCTAAAGTGGAGCTTTTTTGGGTCAAACATTAAAAAAAGAGATTAAACCTAAAAAAAATATTAAATAAAGAGCCATTAAATGTATGTTGAGTTCAGAATACAGAAGAGAATTAGGGCCTCTAAAAAATTAAAACAAGAATTCTGACTTTAATCTCAGAATTCTGAGAAAAAAAAGTCAGAATTCTGAGATGAAAATCACAATTCTTTTTTTTAATCCTAATCCTTTTCCATACAGAACACAGCATGAAAACAAGAGAAAAACTTGAAAATAGAGGAATAAACCTCAAAATTTTAAACTTCAGTGTAAAGAGCAGAAGTGAGTCCTAACAATCGTGGAAACAATTAATTATTAAATCTAAATATAGGTTCAAAAATGACCAAACAAATGTTGAAAATAGTAAAACAAACCTGTAAATAAGAAAACCAAACTTAAAACCTTTTAACTAAACTTTAAAATAGATGTACAGAATCTAAAAATGGTTATACAAGTCTTAAAAATGCTGAATAACAGCAGGACACAATCAAATCTTTCACAAACTTAAAACTCGTATTTTACAAAAACAGTTCAAGATATCAAAAAGCTGAATCATTCTGTAATCAATTGTTTTAGTGTTGTATTTAGAGTTTGAATGGCCTTTCTAGTATGTTAAAGTAGTTCAAGTTCAAAATACAGTAAGATTTCAGGAAATTTCAATTTATTTCAATGAGGAAAAAAATTGCTTAAAAGCCTTATGTTTCCAAAAAATTAAGAGATATCAATACCAAAAGTAATAGCATCCTTCCCATGAAGCAGCCAAACGTTTTGATACTTAAATTGCTGACAATGAATAAAAACTTCAGGAGTTAGACGCCGAAAAATGTACAGAAGAAAAATGGATCGTCTCGAAAGCTTCATAGCATTCATACAAATATGATGACCTCATGTGTCACGCTCAGAGTATGTGTTGGGAGTGACTCTGAACTACCACCACACCAAATTTTAGCTGTACATCTGTAAAACTTATTGAGGTCTGATAAGATCAAGTATCTATTGTGGCCACCTGAAATAGACCATGTCGTAGTTATGAATGCACAAAGCGACTGGCGTGTTCAGTTCATCTATAAGAGCAGATAAAAATAATCCAATTTAAAATGAACTGAAAGGTTCTGTGGAAAGGTTATGAACAGTTACCTTACTTGTAGACCTTTTATGTTTTTGCAAGGAGTTAGAATAGCTGGAGTGCGCAAAAACCACGTGACCGTGTGATCGGCTGGTGAAGC
>JAUBOC010012591.1:0-10435 GCA_032275365.1 Anablepsoides cearensis | reverse complement strand
CCATGAATCAGCCTTCTTTTGCATCCTCCTGCTGCAACGTGCTTCAAATATGACGAACATTAATAAAAAGAGCCATATTTTTTCAAATTTATTATAGAATTTAATCAGTGTATAATTATTTAGTATTAATTCAGTTAGAATGATTGAAGTCACGTGAAACCCTCCTATTGAGATCCATTTGTTTTCCATACTTTATTCAACAAGTAACCCATTCTGCTTTTTTTTTTTTGCTACTTTGGTTAAAAAAAGTTTAGTTTGTTCAGGACATTCCTGCTTTGACTTTCTGAGAAATTGGGCTTTTTTTTGGCTGCTTTTCTCATTAAAAATGAATTGAACTGTCTTCATCATCCTTGAAACTTATCAAAATAATCAGAATTTTTTTCCTTGATACATTTGTGGTTCTGTTTTTATAACTTCATAAATTTAGCTCCCTTTGGCCTCTCTTTTGCTGATTTTTTTGCTATTCTGCTAATTTCAACTTTTTGTGCTTCTTTCTGCTAATTTAAGCTGTTTTTGTGTTTTTAGCTAATATGAACTTTTTTCAGTAAAATTTTTGTGATAATTTCAGTTTCTTTCTGCTTAATTCAGCAAACATTCTGGTTTTTTCATACTAATTTCAGCTACATTTTTGGCTTATTTCAGCGTTTTAGTTAATCTGCACAAATGTTTCAACATTAAGCAGATTTTTCAGGAAATGCCAATTCTCTGGTGTGTGCCCGCGCCCCCCCCAATACTTATTTGTCCGAGATTTATGCAGAACTGACATGTCCAATATCTCATTTGTCATTTTATTTTTGGACAAACTATGTCACATTTCTTGTAGGCTCTCAGCTTTACATTTCTACAATTACACTTTTTCATTCCTCAACTTTGTGGATGTCTGAAATTAGTAAAGACTCACATTTCAGATATATACAGTTGTGTTTAAAAAATAAACAATAGGAATTTGGTGATAAGATACGTTTTACAACACAGGGGTCATGTTATATTATATACTGTGATACTGTAAGCTAGGTGAAATATTGCCATTTTTCTCAAAAAAAATGTATTTTAAAAGAAAACTTCAGAAAAAAAGTCTGATTGAATTCAGTTTATTTTCATGCAATCCAAAGAAAAGATCGATTTGGAGCATCCGGTGTCAGTTTCTGCCATCATGGTTTATTTTGAGCAGATTATAAAATGAAAGGTTAGTTTTACTGACCGAATACCTCCCTCCACGTTAAATAATCTAACAGATAAAAATGCTATGTTGTCATCGTTGTTTTTCTGCAGGATTGTTTGAATTGAAAAAGACTTCTGTAAGCTTGCTTCATGCTGGACTTTTTTATTTGACTAACTGGTGCCAGTAGTGGTTGGAAGTGGAACTGCAGCCACCATCATTAGGCCGGGTTCCCACCAAACGCATTTTGAGCAGCAGAAATGCTCCCAACGCCTCAAGTTTGACGCACTGAAACATGCTTAGTGTGAACGCAGCAGCAGACTAGATGTGCTTCTGAAGAGGGAGGAGCGTCTTGGTTTTTTTAACGTCTTGGTCTGTATTTAACGAAGATAAAATAAAGAAAATTGCTTTGCTTTATTTACTAAAGAGCAAGGGAACGTTGTGCACAGCAGATAATTAATTCACCAGTTTGTTCGGTTAGTTTCACCACTCCAGGAGCTGCGAGCTGACAGACTTTTTTTTTGTCCTGAGCCCAGTTTAACACCGCGGTCAGTTTAATGAGCTGCTGACCCACATCAGTGCTGATATCTCCTGCCAGAACATGGTCGATTTCAGCTAAAGAGCTCCTGTCTGTCTGTTTCAGGTTCAGGAAACCGTCACGTGGAAAAATTGTTCTCTCTGATTGGTTGCTGCTGCACGTCGAGCAGCGAAATTTCAATTATTTGAACTCCAGCAGCGGCTGCTTTGGATGCTCCGCATGCATGGAAAATGCTCTGCTGAATCGTACCGCTACCTTGCGCGCTGCTCTAAACTGGCTCCGATGCACGTCCACCATAGACTTTGCATGTAAACTGGCTGCTGTGGCTGCTCAAAACGCGTCTGGTGTGTTTTATTCTTGGGCAAGAACAGATGAGTGAAAGGACAGGGGCACTGTGGCTACCAGATCCATCCCATTTGCACATGCGCTAAATGATATACTTCTGTAATGTGCTGGATTTAAGGAAAAAAAACAGAAAATATTTATTTCTCTACTTAATTATAAATGTGTTTTACATGTGTTTTAATATTGTATACATTTTGATTAATAAAATATATATTTATACATATTTATTTATAATAACTTGCTAACTATTTTCCAGACAATCATGTTATAACTCATCTTCGTTTTATTTTTTCCTGGAATAAAAATCCACAGCTGTTGCAAACATTGCAGGTGATGAAATATTGAATGAATTCTGTCATCAGTTTAGCCAAATGCTACATGATAAAAACAATGTTTCCGGGACAGCCACAGGAACTAAGGGGCCAATCAGATTTCAGATGGGGCCAATGCCCCTGTGGCTTCGCCCCCTAAAGTTCAGTGTACTATACAGTACACTGTGTAATAATATGTGTGGGTGGGTGGGTGAATGCCTGAAGTGTGAAGCACCTCGGGGTCCATGTGAACTTAGTAAGATGTTATATAAGTTCAAGCCATTTACCATACTATTCTGGATTATACCATCTGAATCATTTTTAAATCAATTTATGATTTGAATAGAGTAAAACCTGTTTGACAGGAAAAACAAACGATCCAACAATATTAAAATGTTTGGGCTTCAGAGAAACGTGCACAGTGTTGTTAATGCAGGAAAATGCAGGTGGGCATTTATCAAAAATAAATAGGTAAACTTGAGCATTTTAGGCAAAGCTTGTTTATCTGCGGGATAAAGAACACAGGATTCTGATGTTTCCTGTAAAGTTTCTCAGACGATCTAATGGAGGTCAAAGTTGACTGAGATCAGCTAATGATTAGACACAAAGCTCCGCTCTCCTCTCGAATCATCTGCTGTTTGTTACCAATTGTACCAAAATATTTTTACAACATTCAGAGGTGCATTAGTCAGCACCAACAGCTGATAAACAGAAGAAGCTTTTATAAATCACATCTTAATCAGTTTTTCTCATTCAGGATTAGGTGCATCTTTATCAAACTTACAAAAACAAACTGCAATGTCTTCAGTTTCACTGTTTGTGATGCTGCTAATGCTTCATTTGCAGTTGATGGTTTAATGATTACTCATTATTGTGTCTTTAGGGCTCTTTAATACAATCACTGTTTCAAAGATGACAGTCAGTCAGCAGTACATGTGTGAATATGCACCTGTGTTTTATATATAATACTGTCATAAATAATACTGTGACCCTCGTTTCTTGTTGTCCTCTAAGGAAGGTTATTATTTTAAATTTACATTGGCTGCTTATATTATGACCTTTCACCTCTCAGCTATCAGTTAATAAACAACTGAGCAAATAACAAATTGTATATTTTAACATTAGACCTGCATTACACTCCATATTGTTTTATATTTTCACTGATTCCATGAAAGTTAGTTAGTTAGACAGGAAAGATAACACCCCACTGGAATAAAAATAAAACTAGCTTTAATCAGTTGATTGCTAAAAGGAGCATGTCATTTAAACATTTTGAAAAGACTAAACAAGTGTAGGACAGATTAAATTATTTTTCATAATTTAAAAATGACTTCCTTCAGGAAACTCAAAGAATCCAGTAAATATGGGGTGCCAAGTGTAAAATAAAATGGTAAAATTGTCAATAACACATTTTCATTATTTAGCTCACATTAAATCCTAGTTTAAAAAATCCTCTAATTTATTGTTATTTAGCTCACTGATTGTAAAAATGTAGCTAATTTTCACTCAATGTTAAATTTAAATGTTAAATATTATTTCTTAGTGTTAAATTCTAAACCAAGTTAAATTTTAAATGTTGTGGCTAAATGTTAAAGCTTACGTTAAAGGATCAGAATGAAACACAGCCTTTGCTGTTGGTGCTTGATTCTTGTTGTGATGTCATCATCCTGAGACATAAGCCACCGCTACACTGATAATGCTGCTAATGCTTCCATACCCTAAAGTTGCGGCCGGTGTCCGAGCTGCACTTTAGAAATGCTGGACCACAGGCACCAACCATTTTGTTTGCAATGATATGATTGAGAAATTAAACTTTAAATTCCATCTTCAGCTGTGCTTTTGTCACAGGATGATGATGTCACAACGACTCGAGGCAGATGTTAAACAATGTGTTTTCATGGTCGTCCAGAACAAAATCCTGGTCATTTGTTGTGAATTTGTGTCATTATGAAACACATTTTGCTTCATTCGATCCCTTTCATATATTAAATTAATTTTGTGTTTTACCTTGAATTCTATTTTAACCATCTAATTCTGAAATTCTGTATTAACTTTCTGCATCACAAAAATGGTGGGGGGTCTACAAAGTGTGGTAAACATTTTTCTTTTTAGAGCCAATATAAGTTGATAAATGGCTTCATTTCAAAATAAAAAAATATCACTGTGTCATCCTCACTTTATAAAATAAAGGTTGAAGTTTGATATGATGAGCAATATTAGTCAGGTGAAAATATTAAGGAAAGTCTCGAAGTTGTCATAAATAGTAAAACTACTTGAAGTTATTTGCTGTTGAAGTATTGTTTGATCATTCTGGGGGATGTAGGAGAGGAAAGGCTTTATCAGCTGGACCTCTCAAGCCCAGCTAAGCCAGACTGGTGGCATCAATAAACTGACTCTTTTGTCAGCTAACAACAACCTGTTGAGTAACATTCAGCAGCAGCAGTTTCATGTTTCAGTTTCATCAGAACTGCTGAAAAATAAAAGAAAACGACATGGAGTGAAAGAAGAAAATGATGCAAGAGCTGGAGAGGAAACTGTGGAGCAGCTGTAGATGTGGATGGAGCAAATGTATTTGTGGTTGGAGCTGCTGTAGTTGCTGTTGGAGCAGCTGTGGTTGTGGTTGGAATATTCAGCCTTTTTTCTCCTGCTCCTTATTTCAAATAGGTTAAACAAAAAACAATCAATTGACTGATATGAAACACTTGTGATACATTTTTCAGCCTTATCTTCCAGCACTAACCCCAAAACCTAAAAAACAGTCTTCATGTGTATTAAATTGTGGTAAAATACAGTTTAAACTAATATTATTGTGTTATAAGTTGTTTATTTATTATTTAAGCAGCATGTTTTATTAAACTGAGCTCGTAAAACCAGACATTTCTCATCTTGCTTTGTGCTCCCTGCTCCTCTGCTTGTGCTTCTTTCAGCCTCTCATTGTCTGCTGTGCTTGTTTGAATATGAATGGTTGTCTTTGAACTGGCCTGCAGGGCTTTTTTTAAAGCATCGGCCTCATTCAGGACTCCACTCCTGTACAGCTGTAAAACCTTCCTGCACCATCAGTCCAACATCAAGCAGCAGCTTTCATTTTTCCCCCCAGCAGTTGTGCATCAGATGCAGAGGAGGGTTAATGCCACCATCACAGGCTAACCCGGGTAATTTACCATCATTGTCCCGGTGTTGCCAGGCAACAGGGTATCCCTGACCTCTGTCATCTTTTTCTGATCCCCTCTAAACTCTCACCTCCACAGTAATCACAGGACCTCGACACCAGCTGATTATCTCCTGTTGTTCTTTTTGTTGTAGACACAATAACATTGAAGGTTATGGTTTAAAATGAGACTGATTACAAAGATCTTAGTGTGAGTTAGATGTGCAGCAGCTTTATGTAAACTGCTGCCAAACCTGTGTGGACCACTTCCTTTTTGTACTTTAGTGTAATTTAAAGGCACAGCTCTTTATAAAACGGGTCTTGCTTCCTGTATCATGTTAGCATCACATGTATAGTGTAAGAGTGCAGTGGTGTGTTATGTCACTGCATGGCCTGTTGTTTCAGACACAGTAAGGCTAATAAATCTGAATGCTTGTGCTGTAAAGGTCAGCGCTGTGGAGCTGAGGTCTAACTACACGGTTCAAGTTTGTAAAGAAAGATTAGTCATGTTTCATTCAATGAAAAGCTTTGCTTAGCTTGAGCTCTGCTCACAAATTTATTTCAAACTTTTAGAGGAATTTTATTTTGAAACTGTTTAATCAAAATGATCACACAGGATAGTCAAGTTATTATTGCGTACTGTGCAGGGTGAGTCAAAAGTCACAGGACACCCTTCTATTTCAAAAACAAAAAGACATCCCAGATAGCAAAGCATGAGTGAATCTAAATGGAAGTATGGTCAGACTCAGGTATGATGTTGAATCCATGTTGAAATTATACAAGTGGTCGGTGACTTACTTGTTTAAATAATGTTAGGTTTTCAACCCTAACTGACACTATCAGTGTTGATTCAGCATTAATTAGACACTGGCATTTCAATCATTAGAATTTGATTATGAAACATTGATTCAGTAACATTTTTCAACCTTGGTTTTTGGCTAGAATTGGATGATTGATGGTTGATTCATCATCCATCATCAACCTTAACCAAAAATCACATTTTTTTGACAATAATTGTTGAAAACTGGTAGAAATAAAATTTGCAGATATTTATGATAAACTACAAACACCTGAAGCCAAGTAGGGTTCTCTGCGGACGGGTAGGCGTGTCCAAAGGAAGGCAGTTCACAACAGACGCACCTGATTGGACAAAGTTTTTCAGGGAACACATCTGACCAGCATAAAAAGGGTGTTGCCTAACAACCACACCTGATTGAATGATCGTTGCTTCTGCTTTTAGCTTAAGATACCTTAGCATCGGACATTCATATTTATTTTCATTACATTTAGTTTTACAAACTTGCTGTTGTTAATGTGGTAGTTAGAAGACTTGGAAATAATAACAGCCAGCAGGTTAGTTGCTGGTATTATATGTTTATATGAAGAAGCAGACAGTATCGGACCCGAAGATTTCATTCATTATTTCCGCATATGTTTATTAAAGATATCGATCTGATGTCTTCGTTTATTATTTCCACTTCTCTTAAAGAGCTCCAGCTTGCATTTCAAAATTAGAGCGACAACAGTCTGTAGTGTTTTTTATTTTTTGAGACATTTTGAAATAGGGAGAACTAAATGTTTGGTTTTAATGATACATTTTGGTTTCATTAAAAAAAGCAGTTTTGGTTGCTGAAATTAATGTGAGAGAAGAACCAACCTTTTTGAAAAACAGAGCAAATACAACTAGCCAATCAGTGTTTATGCTTTAGACACGCCTACTCTTGTGACACCACTACTTTGAGGCTGCAGTGAACCCCTTCTCCCTGAAGCTGATTTACAGAGAACTCTGTAATTTGAGGGTACAAATTAAATTCAAACTGAGACATGTCTTTGTTTTAATCTGGTGCATATAAATACTCATCTTTTAGCATTAATCCTGTTTAATTATAAGAACTAAAGCATGCTCCAGTGGCAGTGCTGCTCCTTCGGCTTCACATGGAAGTTGCACATGTCTGTAAGATAAAGACGACGCTCCGACACATTAACGTTTTAAAGATAGATTTTAGTCAATTAAGTCCTGGGCAGGTCGAAGGTGTAGTGCAGGAGGAGACAGAGGTCCTGGTCCTCTCAGCCTCTGCTTCAAAAGTGACGATCACTTAGACGTCGGACCTTTATTCAGTCTCGTATTTTGTGAAGAATCAAACCTACTGACAGATTTAAACAATGTTTTCCAAGGTTTAGCCAGTCCCCTGGGGCGAGATATCATCTCAATGAGTGAAAGCTCTCCTTCCTGAAGTGACTCAACACTTTATGCAACAATCTGAAATCTGATGGAAAAATTATGTGTCTGTCTGTTATTTAGTGATAGACATAACTAATCTGTATTTTTAAGTACTCTGTTTAGGATGAGCCATGATACAGGTCAGCAGAGAGCACATCAGTTAATCGCAGTTTAGTTATAGCATAAAAATATGTGTATTTAACACATTTCAGATGATTAAACAGTGTTAAACACTACATTTTCCTCCAGGATCTTACATTGACTCCTGCAGTTTACACTGAATGACTACTACAGTTTCATCTTCTGTGTTTACAGAAATGAGAAAGCAAAATTCCAACCATCCCATCCTGAACAGACGGGCATTTCTCAGCTGCCATAGTCTTGTAGATTAAAGATAATGAAGCATAATAACAAGTGTGGGATTATGAGGGCCTTAATGTTCAGTGCTTGATCAATCCAGCAGAAAATATTTGACAGTCAGCTGTGTCAGCATGGAGCACCGCTGATGTTTGATGAGCATTAAAAGCTAATCTCAACCTAATCCAAGTAAATCCTCCATGTTTTAACTTCCACAGAAGAGCAGCTGGCAGAAAATACAACCCTCTTTATTAATGATCCAGCAAAACTTACAAAGACAGTCAAAGAACTTGTGGAAAGAGATCATCTTCAGAGACACGGGCAGCTGCTGTCCTGGAGGGAAACCATGGTGGACTCTGTGTGACAAATAAACATTCCTTTTGCTCTGTTGTTTCTGTTTGGGTGACATTTGGAGGGACTTATTGATACAATTTCTCTTCAGAGTATAAAATGTTTGTGCAAAAAAAAAAAAAGCACATTTGATGACCCAGTGAGTGAGATCAGAACAAGCTGATGTGGAACCAGTCACATTGCTACGCAGGTCATGTTCCAGCCAGTGAACAACAGAAATGTTTAACTACATATCAAACTAAAGAGATGCCCAAAATTGTCTGATCTCCTTTTTAACAGATTATTTTACAGTTTTCACAAGTTTTTTTTTTAAATATCAGCTTTGCACTATAATGATAATATTACCTGGTTTGAAAAAAAGGGCAAGTTCATGCTTTGAGTTTCTATTAAAAAAATTACACTTTATATTATTAACATGTTCAAAAATCACTGCTTTAAATTAGGGGTGCACCGATTCCAGTTTTCTTGCCGATCTCCGATCTTTAAAAATCTGACCTGCCGATTCCAATTTTGGCCGATACTGCTTTTTTTAAATAGCCGACACTGTCAGATATGTTGAACAATACCCTTGAAACAGTCTCAACTGGGTCAAGATTTGTTTTCAAAAGATAGTTTAACATAAATAATTTAACATAAATACAGCATCTTATTTGAAAAAAATATTTAAAGTAGTTTGCTTCCCAAGTATTTTTATCTTTAACTAGTAAATCTTTAAGTTGTCTTTAAAATTCTTAATCGGGATTAAACACCAGCAGTCCATTGATGGTGAGAGCCTTCACCTGATCCCAGGAACTGAAAGGATGAAGTCACGAGGAGTGCAGCTCTTCAACATGCTGTGAAGAGAAGGTTGTGAAATAAAGGATGTTTTAATCTGCAGAGCAACGTGAGAGTTGTTTTCCACGGATCACAGCGTGGGAGCAGAAATTAAACCTCTCTTGATTGTTGACAAAAGTAAAGCACCTGAAGTGAATTCTGTAAAAGAACAGGGTTTATATCTCTTCTGTAAACATAAAAATGGATCAGTGCGACTACATGAAATGATCAGTTCTCTAGTCTAAAGGAATACAGATGTGGCTCTGCAAAATACAGCATGTCAGTGATTTTAAATGTTATTTTAAATGCAGTGAATCACATGTTTAAGAGCTTATGAGCAGAGGAGATTCTCCCTCCAACCAGGCTCAAGTCATGGTGGTCAGAGTCAACCAGGGCTGCACAGTGCACAATATATAAAATAATTAAAATGCATAATTAGTGAACAAATATCAACATCACATATGAAATACAACATTTCCCCCATCATTTATGTTCTGGATGGTAATTGCACAAAAAGTAAGGAAACGTGTGTTTGGTAGATTACTTCTTTGTTGTAACAGTGATTCTTGACAGTGACTCTTATAGCATTGGAAAGCTTGTTAATTTCCCTTAAGAATGCTGCCACATTTGTAAGGAACATGCATTTGTGGGATGAGCAGTAGAGCTGAGTATGTGGGATGTACTCATGAAAAATGTGCCAAGTCTTTTCTGCCAAACAACCTTTTCTGCCGTTGATTGTTTGGTGTTTGTTGTACTGGATGGTTGAAGTTTGAATTCAGTTTCTTTATTTAACAAATAGGAAACTCAGCATGTGGAAGAACCATACACAGCAACACGCAACAGCCCGGCACCTTCTCCTCTTGCTGGTCACAGACCGTTGTCAACCAACAGTTGTGTCAAGTCAGCCAACATGGTTATTTGTATTGAGAGTACCAGTCAGACACCTGATTGGCAGCAGCTGGAGGTACCAGAAGCTCAAAACAAGAGTTCGTAGCAAAAGCAAAATAAGTAGGGGTGCACCGATAAATCTGTCGGCCAATTTATCGGTGCCAATATCCTCAATTTTGAGAGATCGGAGATCGGCCGATTTTTAGATAAGATTGGCTGAAGAGATTGGCTTTTCTACCTCCACAAAAGTCTCAAAATCAGCCACTATCCTCTTTTGCTCTGCTGTGAGCACTACCTAATATCC
>JAUBOC010012136.1:0-10456 GCA_032275365.1 Anablepsoides cearensis | reverse complement strand
TTAAGTTTTGTTTTTCTTTATACCGTCATGACTGCTGAAGTTAAAAATTCAGATTTTTAGCTTTAAAAAGAGACCAACCATGTGAATTTAATCTAAAGGGTTCAAGGGCAGTACTTTATTTAGTTTGTGTGTACTTCTTAAGGCATTTTATGGTATTTTAGGCCCATAGGGTAGTGTTTGGCATTTTACCTTTTTTAATATTCAGTTTTAGTTTCTCAGTTTTTAGAATTTTAAATTTCTTTTTTTTAGTTTCCTGATTATAAAATGTTAAAACTGTAGGATGATTTCAGTAAGAAGCTTGTATATTTTCCAACATATCAAAGCTCCACATGAACACAGTAAAACGTTAAAAACTATTTGTTTATCTTCTGAAGTCAACTGTTCGAAGACAAACTGAATCTTTGTAAAAACCTTATTCTTCCATTTTTATCACTTTTATCTTGTTCTTTTTGTACTTCGTTTGTCTGAAAGTTGCAATTAATTTGAGACGGTCCGATCTCAGCATGTAATTACTGTCAAAATTAATATTCTTGGTTTTATAATCACAATGTTGCTGCGATAAAAAGCTGCTCCCGACTGAAATAATTGCATTTTCTCAGAGACGAGTCGAATGTTCTCAGACAATCCTGAGTATCAGAAGCTGGTGGGTGTTTTCAAACATCATCATCAGAGAGGGATGTTTTTGTGTTTCACAGCCGCCGTCTGATAATTTCGGCTCTCGAACACAAAGTGCTTCGATGTTTCAGAGGCGCAGAAAATGTGCAGATGTTTGTTAATGTGTTAAAATGATACCTTTTCTCTCTGGCGATGGAGCAGGTGATGTGGCGAACGTAAAAGCTTTAAATAAATCAGCAGCTGCGGGCGCCACTCGGTAAATTAACAGAACTGAAGCTCATAAAGCCGAGAGGAGAGAGCGGAGCGTTATCAGGTGACCGTTTCCTCAGTTCATTACAGGAAATGACTCAAATTAATACCTGCGGAGGTCAACCTGAGGTCTGAGGAAACTGGTAATCAGAAATCTCCTCAGCCTTATGTGGTGCTAAATCTAAAATAAAATGTTTAAAAATGTCACTAAAACATTTTCAATATTTAGTCTGAATGTAAAATTCTAGTAAAATTTCCACCAACATTTTATTATTTAATTCACTGTTCTTACATTTTTAAATCTAAATGTGAAAGTTAAATCCTATATATTGTAGCTAAATGTTAAAGTTTATGTTTTTCAAAATGAAGCTCAAACCTTGCTTTTGGTGCTCGACTTTTGTTGTGACATCATCATCTGGTGACAAAAGCAACCGCTAATGCTGCTAAAAATTCTAGCTTTGCTGATGCTCAAAAACACTCTTAACACTACTAATGTTGCTAACACTACTAATGCTGCAAATGCTGCTAGCACTTCTAATTCTGCTAACACTGCTAATGCTGCTAACACTGCTAATGCTGCTAACACTGCTATTGCAGCTAATACTGTTAACACTGCTAATGCTGCTAACATTACTAACGCTGCTAACACTGCTATTGCTTCTAACATTACTGATGCTGCTAACGCTGCTGACACTACTAATGCTGCTAACACTACTAATGCTGCTAACGCTGCTAACGCAGTAAAAAATTAGCAAACTGTGAGAACAGTGAACTAAATAGCAATAAAATATTAGTAGAAATTAAAAACTAGGATTTTACCATCAGAGAGTGATTTAAATAAAAATGTTTGAGACATTTCTTTATATTTTATTTTACACTTGGCGTCGCATACAGTCTCACTCCATGCAGCTCCTCAGAGAAATGTTATATTTAAAACAGGACAACTTACAACCTCACCGGAACAGAAAAAGTAAAACCTCCAGGTGAGCTACTTCCAGTCCTCGGACTGAGCAGGTGAAATCTGAAACAGTGACAGCTCTGCAGCACATCACCTCAGGAGGAACTCGACACCTGGAGGGAAAGGAAGGAAGCATTATGCAACATGTGTACTTTGTTCTCACCAGAGTTTGTTTTGGTGATGGGAAAAGAGGGACGACACAAGGGGTTCTCCCTGCAGAGAAAATAAACTCTGCAGAAACATCGAGACAGGAGAGAAGTTTGGAAGAAACAACGACTGAGAGTGAATTTATTCCTGTTTCACTCTGACAAAAAATCCAAGAGATTATAACCCGACAGAAGCAGAAGAGAATATCACGAGTCATTAAGAGTGACGATGCAGAAACATACAGTTATGTAGAAATGCTGAGTCAGCGTTTGAAAAACAGATTTCCAGTTTATTGTTACCATTGTTCTCTCTGTAACCATCATGAATTTTGGATTTTTCAACTTTTATACTTTTTGTAAGATTTTCCTTTTTTACAGTTTTGTTTTCTTATTAAAATTAAAAGGGTGGTGCGATGGATCAGTGGATAGAGCTGTCGCCTCACAGTGAAAAGGTTGAGGGTTCAACTCCTGGCCTGTCTTTGTTGAGTTTACATGTTTTCCAAATATGTTTTTTTTCCAGGTACTTTAAGCTGCTGTTTTGTTTGTTTTAGCTACTGTTTAGGTGATCTTAACGATTAGATATTCTTTTATTAGCATTTATGAGATTTTGCTTTTTTAGCTATTATTTTTCCAAATTCATATTTTAGCGACTTCTTTGTTCAAGTTAGCCCATAGCTATGGTTTTTTCAGGTTAATGTTTTGGCTACTCATTTAAAGTTTTAGCCATTGTTTAGGTAATCTAGTCTTTTAGGTAATATTTTGATAATTATAGCATTTATCTACTGTTTTGCTATATTCAGGTTTTAGCTACTCTTTTGCTACATTTAGCACATAGATTTTCTGAAAACTAGCTACTTTTCTTGGTTTTAGCTTTGCTTCACATTTAGCTATTAAGTTAGCATTAGCTTTTAACTGCCTTTCTACTGTTTTAGGTAGCTCTTTGCTACCTGTCTGCTATGTCAGCTCTTAGCATGTGTTTCAGTACTCTTTTGCTGCTTTTAGCTTGCATTTGCAACTTTTAGAAGCAAGTTTCTTGCTAGTTTTTTATTTTAGCTTTTGGCTAGCATTTTGCTACATTTGGTCACAGACTCATATCTGTTCATCTCATCAGTTCTGGAAACTTCAGCTGCACGTCTTGTTTTTTAAAATCCTCCAATGACAAAGCTTCTGATCTGTTTCTGAACATGAGTGAGTTCTTCAGCTACGCCTCGCCTGGCAGCAGCTGAAGCTGTGCGGCTCTCCTGTAATCCAACACAAACCAAAGCTTCGACTGTGGCCGCGAGCCGAAGTTGGGTCTCATTATCTGCCTTAAATTTAGCGACATCGTTCAAATCACTTCCTGCAGCTCTGATATGCAGCTTCTCCAGCAGGTCAAGCTTCAGCACTGAGATGTCAGTCATCCTGATGAGCTGTCGGCCTTAAAAAAAAAGTCATCGTCTCTGAAGCAAAGGTAACGAGGAAACCACCGAGAGCAGAAACAAATCTGCAGCAGAGCTTCTGATCGACTCTTTACTTCTGCAAACATCCAGAGATAAAAGTCAAACACTGAACCGAAGAATCAAAACCTGGATTTAAATATAAAAAGCATCAAAACAGCAACATTTGCTGCAAAGAAACAACGACAGAGAGAGAGAGAGAGAGTGGTGGATTTAAAGAGATCAGACCAAAACAGATTTTCTCTTCTTCTAACACGTGAAAGGATTATTTCTGCTGAGCCGTCGACATGTATCTGCCCAGAATAATCCAGCTCCGACTCGTCATCCTAGACCTGATCCAGATTCTGTGACGGGTCCAGATCAGCGGGTAATACTCCGAGTTTCCTTCGTGTTTTTATTTTTAAAGAATTTAAAATCTCTTCTCAGCTTTTTTTGTTTTTCTGCAGAAGAAGAAACAAAAGATATTTCCTCTAATCTGACCAGATGAACCCAGGTTAATCCAACTGAAGTTCAACATTTTCAGCTCTTTTTATGTCCTAGTTCCTTCTTTATCTCCTCACCTTGAGTTGTTCCAAAAAGTGGAGGTCAGGGAGATTTTTATTAACGTTTTACACGAAACCTTGGAATTGTTTAGTGGCTCTCCTTGTTTCCTCAAATGAACATGATTATACATGTTTACACGTTTTTAATCCATATTTGAATCAGTAGTAATTGTCAAATTTATTAGTACATTTGTTAATTTATGTCAATGTCAATGTCAATTTTATTTATAAAGCGCTTTAAAAACAGCTGATAGCTGCACCAAAGTGCTGTACAGCAATCCACAAATATCACAAAAACACAATTATTAAAAGTACACAATAATTGCTAAAAAAAATAGTTTTAGTAAGACATAATTAAATAAATCTTGAGTAGAATATATTTCTGTGAAGCAGTAGAAGGCCCTATTGTTTTTGACCTGATTATTAGTTTTATTATTATTTTCCTGCTGACTGGAAGCTCTTCTCCCACTACGTTCTGGTGAGCCTAGCTTTATGAAATTTGGTAGTTATTTAGAACTCGTGTAAATAAGGTGAGGCGCACAGATCCAGATGTGGGCGTGGCAGATTGGCTCTCCAGTGCCTTCTTGATTTCAGCTTCTCGGACTGTTTTTTACCGTGCGCATACAAAACTTGGTACACAGCTGCACCAGTTCAGGTCCTACAAAATAGTCTCTTGGCACCATATTGTTAGACTTACAGGAAGTCGGCCAAATTTCACGTCACTCCGAATGTTATTTCCTCTTTTTTGGATTTTTGGATTTTGGATTGACTTCAAACTTTGTCCAAAGCTTCTCGAAGAATTTATGCACAAAATTCGTTAACAGTTCAAAAATCTGTTAAATTGGCATCCAGTCCTGAACATGGCCAAATGCAAATGTTGTGAATTAACTACGACGCCACCTAGTGAAGGTGAAAAATACTTCAGCCACACTTATTCTAGCCTCCTTGTGTAATGTTCGGACCGTTCCAGAAATCAACATATAGATGAAGGTTCATTGCTGGCAGAGGCCAGGAGGGAAGTGTCAGGACAACTTAGTGAATGTAGACGTGTCCTTTTTGGTGCTTTCATAACGTTTTATAACGTTCTGGTGGGCTGTGCTGTACAAAAACTGGAGATGGGCCGACGACTGCTGAGGCCAAAATCACTGCTTGCAGTTTTAATTCAAAACATTTTGTTTTGTTTGATCTGAAGTCTGATCTACGATGAGCAGACTGCTTTTACTCTTTTAGTCATTCCAACCTCTGATTTCTGAGAAAACAAAACAGATTCTGGGTCTGTGATGGACGTCTGGAAACCCCCCATCGCTCCTCTGACCGACCGCGAGCGTCTCCTTTCATTCGTCCGCCCTGGTCTTTGATGTCCTCCGACGTGTTCCTGTCAGGCGGAGACGCGGGACGAGCGTGGACAGCGAGGGACAATAAGCTGGCCGTCTGCTGGATTCTATCTGACAGCCCACAGAAGGCCCGTCCGTCTCAGAGTTCAGCTCCGCAGTCGCCGCTCGGCGCTGACAGATAATCTGACGGAAGGAGACATTGATGAGCTGAAGAGGAGCTGGAAACCAGCTGATTTTTTACCACCAACCGGCTGATAAGAGCGCCGAAGCCTCTCATGAGGTTTTATAAGTTATTTCTTCTACATCTGAGAGTCTGACAGGAGGATTTATGACCAAACAAACAAAGTGAAAACTACCGTCTTCCTTATAGAAGTAGTTATAGAAGTAGACGTTTTGTTTAATAAGTACGTGTTGTGAGCGACTCTTGGCTACTTTCACAACAAATGTAATCAACTAAGTAGCAGCAATTTATGTGTTGGCTAATGTTAGCTGTGGCAGCCATCTTAAATCAGATTAGAGTTGTAGATGTTTGTTCCAGTGTTTGGAATTAAGCTACTGCCACACCAAATTTTATTTCAAAATGTCAGTTTGTAGGCAGAGGACCTAGAATGTAGACTGAACACTAGGGGCTCAAGTGAAACCTTAAAACTTGATGTGGAACAAAATAACTCGAGGAAACAACAAAGACGGAGGAGAACCAGCAGCGTTGGGCACAGCTAGCCAAAAGTTAGCTTCACTGACCGCTAATCCGCTAAACAAGAATCTTAGCTCTGCTAAACAGTAAAAAAAAAAAAAAAACTGTGGAAGCTAACGCTAACCGCTACGACTACTGTCTGACACAAACCTGTCGTTAGTTTTCTATTGGTTTAATTTAAGGTGGGTGGGATCATTTCCAGTTTGACCCTTTCAGATTAAAAGCAGTTCTAGTTCAAATTAGTTTTTTAGTTAGTCAAACAACAAATATCAAATACTTTCTCTACCATGTTTTTTTACATATTAAATTTTTGTATTTGTTATTCAAATATTGATAAATGTTATTTTATTTATTATTGACACTTAGTTTTAGGTTTAGCTGCTAAAGATGCTACATGCTAACAAACACGTTAACTGACACGTCCAGCAGTTTTTGTAAGAAGGTATAGGTTTTATTTAATTTGGGATAAACCACATAATAATAGAAGATTCCCACTCCCTTTTTGTAGTGGACTTTAAATAAGCAGAACATAATTTAGCAGAAGCTAATCGGTATGCTAACAGTTTCCAAAGTTAGCAAAAAAGCTAAAAAAAAATTAAACTTCCAATAAAATCAGTTCAGTGGTTTCGGGCATATTTTGCTAACATACATAGTGAGAAACAATCTGTATTTGGGTTTCAGCTGATTGAAGATTGACTCAAACTGAGGTGAAGGTGTGGCGTCACATTTGGACACAACGATGGGAGGAGTGGCTGCAGCTGTGACTAATGAAACAGTGAACAGGTGTGGGTGGTAGGACTGAGAGGAAACCACAGATCCTGACAGCTGCTCTTAAATTTGTGACTCTTCTGTGTCGTGATCCGGACCGAGCCAGAACCAGCGGTCCCTCCTGCCTCCAGCTCGACTCTGATCTGAAGCACGACACGTGCGCGGAGGTGGATTCTTAACGACGGCTGTTTGCTCTGCGTGCTTCATGTTTAAACATCAGGAGCTCCTCGCCGTCACATCGCCTCGCCTCGCGGCCCTCCTGCGCTCCAGACGCGCTGCTGTCGTTACGTGTTTACATCAGCCGAGCTGTAAATCTGCTGCGAGTTCTGCTTTCAAATGAAAAGAATTTAAAAATCCAGAAAACCAAACAGAATCAAGCATGAACCCAAACCACATGTAAATGTGGATGAATAATTTACGCTCTGAATCTTGTGGAGGTGGAAATCAACGCTCTGTGCCAAAAAGATAAGCATTCGTTTTACTTTTTACATTTTAAAAAGCCAACATTAATAAAAACATGATTATAAACGTTCCTTACAGCTCTGAGGGCTGCAGTTTGAAACAGGCAGGTGATGCGTTCAGGTCTGTATAAGTCTGCGGGAAACTCAAACGCTTTGTGTCTGAATGATTGAATCACGACGAATAAAAATCTTTAACCTTTGAAAGATAAGTCTTAAAAGTAACGTTCAGAACTTTTGAAAGTTGGGTTTCTATCTAAGTTATGAACAGTTAATATTTTACCTGTAATTACCAGCTTCATTATGATCAGATTTAGGAGTTAATTAACAGCTGTGATCAGGACCAGAGGGGTAAACCTGTTGTTCGTCCATCATGGTTTTTGAGTCGCTCCCCTGAGACCAGGCTCTGGTCCCTCAAACAACCAGGGGCGGAGCTAGATGTTTTTTGCAAGGGGTGGCCTACAGGTGGTCGTGGTGTTCTTTTTAAGAAGGTCACTTAAAAATACAAGCTGTGTCCTTGAAGACCGAATTCATCAGCCACTTATGTCACTGCGCCGCACCGGAGGCTGTCCAAATTTGAAAACTCCTCCGATGCGGCCCATAAATGTGTCCTCCTTTTCCCCCAATTTGAGGGACGAGTCCAGTGGATCCTTCTCGGTTTACCATATCCCATAATGCATTGTGGGATGACTGGAGATTCTTATTCTGCTCTTAATGGCAGACAAAGTGAGAGAAAGGAGGACAGCTTTAAATAAACCTCTAAAACATGCCGGACAGGAGTCCTTGAGGACTATGGTTGAGAATCTCTGCTTTAATATGTTATCTGATTTATTATTTACAAATTAATGGAAAAGAATCAATGGCTTCCAGAGGCCATAAAAACGTAAAAGTAAGTCAATATTATATTTTGAAAATGTCTCATCAAGCCCAGAGAAGCTCTTGAGGTGTTGGTCAACATTTAAAGCAGTGATGTTTCCCTGATTTCACACACCTGGTTTGAATGAATGAGTGATTAACAATCTTCTGAAGACCTGCTGAAGAGCAGAGAAACAAGTAAAACGTGCAGGATAGGGGTCCTTGAGGACCAGGGTTGGGAACCACTGCCTTAGTTCTTCAAATATTGCCTTTAAGCTAACTTTGTTTTATGATATTAATGCTAATATATTCATATTTTGCTAATTTCGGTCTATTTCTGCTTCTGTTTAGCGTCAACACGGTTAGACCGTCCAAAGTCACAGACACCTTTTTTTTCGGTCTTTGCAGCCCACCAAGGACTCGGTCCACCTAGACCCGGTAGGCTGGGTCCTTCGGAGGACTCAGCCACAGAAAACTACCTTGGATTTGGAAATTCAAGATGGCCGCCACGGCCAATTTTAAAAGGACTACTGCAGACGACATGGTGGTACTCGGACCCTTCCACCACTGTAAGGTGGTGATTCCACAAACTTTCCATCAACTGTTCCAGAAAAACATTAAAATGTTCTTGTAGGAAGTGCTACAGCTAGCTGCTGTGCTCCGGGGAATATGTTCAGGAAGGAGAAAAAGATTGTTTTGGAAAAACCTCATTTTGATTTAGAAGATTTTGAGTGTTTGTTTTAAGTAAAATAGCAGAAGGAGCTGATTTGGAGGAAACAGGAAACAGGAAATGCGAACACTTCCTCCTGTCCAGATAACAGCTCTGACTTCTTACAGATAAAATAAAACAGCTGAAAATGATTCATCAGACTGAAGAAATTGAATTTAAGCTGCAAGTTTCAGGAGCTTTTTAAGAAAGTTTTTCTTATTTAAGTCCAGTTTTAACAAAACATCAAAGCAGGTCTACAGAACAGGAAGGAGGTTGAGTTCATATTTTTCTGTTTTATTCTTATGTAAAATTTGTTTACTGTGAACAAACACAAAGATTTCACCAGATGTTTTTATTCCTGCAGAATTAATTAAGCCGACCTCCCAGCCTCAGAGTAGAACTTTAATGTTGTCTGTAAATCACAAAATCAACAGGTTGATTTTTCTTTTATTACTCCCTCGTCATCCTGTTCAAGGTTTAATTCTCAAAACAAATCTGGAACTTTAACATTTTTTTTAAACAAACGGATGATTAAAACTGATAGAATGATTAGACGGAGCAGGAAAACATCCATCCAGAGCCAATATAAGAACGCTAAAATTCAACACTTGTCTATAAAAATATAATAAAACAAAACAGAATATTGAGTGTCACTCAAATGCAGAGAGTAACTAGTGCAAATAATCAAAATCAAGTTATATAATAATGAAAACTAAACAAAAAATGTACTTATAAAGAAGAAATAGCCAAGAGAACATTTACAGTTTATAGGTTTTCTCTTATAACATTCAGAGTTAATCACAGACGGCAGAATAAAAGTGAAGTTTTCTGCAGCTGCAGCAGGTTTAGAGGCTTTAGGTGAAAATGACTCAAACTGCTCCAAACCTCACAAATAGAAGATGTCAGAGCGACAATAAAAGCTTTATTTAAGCTAAATAAGAGAAGCTGTCAGGTTTGTATCTGCAGCAGTTTTAAAGTGTTCCTGGAGTCAGAAGGATCCACTTCGTCATCATATTCAGACGTTCAGCTCAGATCTGTGGGACTCAGACAGAACACTCTGTGATGAGGTCTCCACAGTGTTTACCATCGCAGCACTCCGCTGCTATTAACCAAATGTGGATGAATGAGCTGTCAGATGTAATCCTCCTCTCCATACGTCTCCACCGACCGACCCAGTCCGTTAGTTCATCACCAGCCGGCGCCGTGGACCGAGACCAGACGGACTCCAGATATCAGCAGGAGGGGGGCCGGGGGGGGTCTCATTATAATGAGCAAGAAGAGGCTCCAACTTAGACGAGGAGAACGTCACCAAAATATCACTAGAAAATTCCATTCATCCATTTACATCCATCCATTAACCATCCATCCATCCATCCATCCAACCATTAACCAACCAACTATCCATCCATCCATTTACCATCCATCCATTAACCATCCATCCATCCATCCATCCATCCAACCATTAACCAACCAACTATCCATCCATCCATTTACCATCCATCATCCATCCATCCATTAACCATCCATCCATCTATTAACCATCCATCCATCCATCCAACCATTAACCAACCAACTATCCATCCATCCATTAACCATCCATCCATCTATTTACCATCCATCCATCCATCCAACCATTAACCAACCAACTATCCATCCATCCATAAACCATCCATCCAGCCATCCATCCAACCA
>JAUBOC010011654.1:0-10480 GCA_032275365.1 Anablepsoides cearensis | reverse complement strand
GAGAACCCACGCATGCACGGAGAGAACATGCAAACTCTACCCAGAAAGGTCCCCGGTCCCCCCCGGATTTGAACCGGTGACCTTCTTGCTGAGAGGCATCAGCTCTACCAACTGAGCCACCGTGCCATGATAATAAGTATAAAGTAGCAATATTTTTCTTAAATAAAAGCAAATGATGTACATCCCATGATTATTTTATTAACATTTATTCACTGGTTCATCAGGTATTTTGCTTTAAGACAGAGACCAAATGTTATGTTCACATAAACAGATAAAATTATGATTGCAAAATAAAAATGAGTTAAATGAACATTAAAAACAGAAATCTACCTGATAGACATAGGTCTTTCTAAAAATAACAATCAAGTGTTTTAAAGGGCTCCGTGATTAGTTGTAACATCCATCAATTATCTAGTTTATTCCTTTTCTAGGGTCACTGGTGCCCATATCCAGCTGTCACAGTGCAAGGGGCGGGGTACACCCTGGACAGGTCGCAGGTCCATCACAGAGACAGAGAGACAAACAAGACAGACAACCATTAACTCGCTCACCTAGGGACAGTTTAGACTGTTAGGTTAATTTATCAATTAACCTAACAGACATGTTTTTAGTCTGTGGGAGGAAGCCGGAGTACCCGGAGAGAACCCACACATGCACAGAGAGAACATGCAAACTCTACCCAGGACCTGTCGACATCATCATTTACCCAGTGTGCTTTGCATTTAAATAAAATTGCTCAGTTTGTGTTAAAATATATTTTTTAAAAATTACAAAACTGAACAGCCTACAGTCTTTATTTTACAGTTAAAATGTATGTTTATCAAATAAAGTCTAATGTTACAACTAATTGTGGATCCCTTTAACCGATGAAAAGATGACAAATCATTAAAAACTGGCTTTATAAATCTAATCACAACTAATAAAACTGCACCTAAAACAGTTCATTTATCAATAAAAACTGAACACGTCTCAGCAGTGGTTAATGTTTTTTACGTGTGCTCTAAATAAACAAACTTACTGCTGCAAACAAATTAATCTGATTGTGGAGGAATCATTTTCAAGCAGCAGTAAAAGTAAAATGCTGAGAAACAAGCTTTAATATCTGCTTCCCTCTCTTTTAATTAGCCTGCAGACTCTGACACTGCAGTTGCTTTAAAAGCCTCCACATTTAGACCTGTCAGTTTGCAGAACATCTTTAGAGTTTGTGTTTTTTTTTTTCCTGTTTAGTAAACTTCCACACAGTCCTGCAGTTTTCTGGGAGGATGTGCTGGAAACCTTTACTTCCTCCTAGTTTTCAGCAGACTATCACAGACATTTGATCGAACCTCTGTGTGGAGCTCTGAGTCAGGTGGAAGACAAAGCTTCGTCTCTTACCAAGTTGTCCTCTTGGTTTACTTGCTGAAAGTAAACACTCTTTTAAAAGAGCTCTTCTCTTATAATCTGTTTAAATAATTTAGAATAATTAATTTAGCTGCAGCTGCCACAGGAAAACTTTAGAGTTTTGTGTTTTAAATTTACAAATAGTTTAGAGGAGAGATCAGGCAGATGAGGAGGAGGATGTGTTAACAGTCACCACTTCCTTTTTTCTCTGCTGGTAGCTGGAATCGTTTGTTTGCTCACTGAATCCTCTGATTTGGGTTATTTAACTTGTACTCAGTTTTTATGTACAAGTACACAAGCTGTTTTTCTGCAGATGTTTTCTACTATTGCGTTGTGCCTTTGTCACCTTTCCAAAAGTTTATCAGTTGTACATGTACACCCAACCTTCTAAATATTTTAATCAGATCTGTTTATGAACAGAATAAAGAACACAAACACAGAAACAGGGAAAAATATTATTAACATCTAGCTTTTGTCACCAGTGTTAATATTTGATGCTTTATTGTTTGCTTGTTTACTTACACAGAGTGCAGCAGAGACAGAAACATTAAAAGAAAACTGGGTTTTTCTTTAAAAAATAAATGTACAAAGCAACACAGATGGTTAAAAGTCTGTAGTTGTAAAATGATGTTTTTGGCCATCTGATAAACATCCTTTGATACGACATCCCTGATGGTTTTGTGTATTTTCTGGGGTCAGCGGTTTCAACGTGTCCTTCTGGTGGTCCAATATGGCGCTGGGGGTCTAATGGGACAGAAGAGCGCTGAGGGAAGATAGTGATGAATGGACTTCTGAGCTCCAGCTCACCATGTCCTGCTCTGCCTGCAGGACCTCCTGTTCTTTTGCCACCTTGTAGTCATTGGATGAACCTGAAAGAACTTGACAGGACGGTAAAAATATTAACATTTTGACTTATATTTGTGTCTTCAGACATCAGTTTTTATTTTATCTTTAAATACGTATACATATTAGTTTTTATTACATGCAGCTGGGTGATAAATTGCTTGTGTCTGTGTGTCTGTTGGCAAAACATGTCAAAACCCATCGGATATATTTTAATGAAACATGCAGAAAGTAATCATTAGTAGTAAACATTTACAACTGAATACCTTTTTGGAGCTAATCTAATCCAAAATGACGACCACAGTTCATTAACCTTAGTGAATACAAGTCAGATTTAGGGATTATGAACCAAAATTGGTGTAATAGTAGTAGAAAGTTATCCTCAGCCTACACTTGGAGCACAGTGTAACATAGTAATGCTGTAAACAGTGTATTACAACAGCTTGATGACTGCTGTAAGTATGTTATGTGAAGCATGTTTGAGTGACAGAAGGATAATAAAAAGACATTATAAACACAGTAGTTGTCTGCACATTACTGGACATAATACACAGGATCTCTCCACACTGTGAGACTCATAACATTGTTTACAAAGTCCAAACAGAAAAGCTTTAATTCCATCATTTCTCAGGATCAGATGGTCTTAGTGTAAATTTCATGTGTGGAACATGGGGGTGATATGCAGTCCTTCATGAAATGCTAAATGCTAAAAAAAACTGTTGTCCCAATTTCCCATTTTATTTTAACAACAGACACATTTCTGCTTTTAAAGTGAAACTAAACTGAGAAGAATCTCTTTGCATCAAGCAGCTTTGGAAACAGATCTGATCTATAAATAATTGCTCGACTAAGTGTAATTATTTCAAAGGCATGGCCATAAGACTAGAGCTTGCTCCACACAAACAGTGAGGAAACATAATGAAGATCTGAGTTCAACAAAGAGGTGCTGTGTCACTGATTGACCTGGATTTTGCTGATTAAACAGGCCTTGATTGCATCAAATATTACTTTGAATATTTTAAAGTCTTAAAAACATCCTTCACCAGTGAAGCTGTGATGCAGAAATGATCAGCTTCATTTAGATCTGAAGACATTTCTGCTTGGCTGATAAGACTATAAATCATTTTCAGCGTCACAACAACAGCTGGGTATTGTATCCCTGATTTTCACTTATTTAGAAGAAACAATCTAATCTAAAGTGAACAAAACACTTGAATAATCATGTTGCATTGGATGACTCAGGCTGCCACCAGGCTGGATGTTGTGGGGCTGTCACATTGGCACTCTGTTTGTGTGGTGGCAGTCTCTTCAGTGTTGTGGAAAGGAGCAGGAAAACACAATTAGAGGAGTATAACAGGGTAGTGGTGACCAGAGAAAACCTTTACGAGACATTGGTGGGGAGACCAGTTGAGGGGTTAAAGGGCTTTGCTCAAGCGCCCAAAGTGGGGCTGATTTGGTCCAGGGAGTTGAACCGACGACCTTCCAATCACAGACTCGTCTTCTCTAACCTCTACAAAGAGCAAAGCCAGGGAGGAGACATTAGACCAGATCCAGCAGCAGCTATAAGTCATTGAGTCAAGAATAAAATAAATATGTTCTCTGATCAATTTATGAAAATGTTCTTAAGTACTGAAGATGTTTAAAGTGTTCCATTCTGAAGTACAATTGCTTTGATTTTCTCCTGTGTTTTTGTATTTACTGCTGAGTTTCATCAAAACTTTAGGAGAAGAGGGGAGTATGTTCTCTGGAGCATTTTGACCGAGGGTTTCTGTAAACTCGCAGAGTTTGAAGCTTTACTCCTGTATAAGATTGTTTGAACTTGCTTTTAATTGGGAGATGTTTTTATTTGAAATCTTCCATCTGTATCCTGTATCATTATAAAAGAATGTTGTTTGAATTTACTTTGCTTTTCATCTGTGCTGACCATGTATCTTAATCACACCAATCATGGAGTTGTTTTTCATATGTTTTTCACAATTGTTTTCAAGTGTCGGAAGGAGACCACTCCGGATGTCTTTCTGAAACCATATGGATTTGTTTTTCACGGTTTAAAGACCTTGACTTTTGAGACTCCTCACTGCTTAGGAAAAAAACATGTTTTTCCGAGCTGTGATGATGTCATGTCGCAGGAGCGCCTGGAGGCAGGACCTTGGCCTGTCCACATGCGATCCATGCCTTTGGTAAAGTATAAAAGAGGGCGAGCCTTTCCTCCGGGTGAGAGTCTGCTGGGGTTCTGATCAAACGCCCAGTCCCGTGTTGTTGCTCTGGCCCGGACCGTGAACGGCTCTCCCGGTCTTGTGTCAAAGGTAAGAGCGAATTGATATTGTATTGTATGGTTTATGGTAAGAGGGGATGGATATAAACTCCATGTGAGCGGAGGCCTCCTAAGTGGGCCTATTGCTCTCCACAAAAAAACACTGGTCTTCACTCAAACCTTCTGGTCCCTATTGTATTGTAATTGCAACACGAGGGTCTGAAGCTTGTAGCTTGTTTGTGCTTTGCTGTTATCCTGTGGGGAATAAAAATTGACACATTTTTCATTCTAGCAGTAACAGCGTGTTTTGTTGAAGTTCTTTGTGTGTGAATTTGTGACACACGGTGCAGACTTTCTCCGATCCTGCATAATAAAGTAAAATATTCTTGTGAAACATTCTTGGCAATAAATTTCATAGAACAGTCATGTCATCTTTCTTTAGCTTGATTAATTTTACACATTCATGTTGTCACATTTAAATAAAATGTTCTGTTTAGTGCTGTGTCACTTTCTTTGTTCATGCCATTAAATTAAATAATGTGGCTTATTGCCCAGCTACCATGTCACTTCCAATTTGTGTGCTAAGTAATAATGTTTTACAGGAAACATGTTTTACTGAACACCTGGCTACTTACCCTGTAGATTTTGGAGGGAAATTGTGTCAAATTAACCAGTATGGTAGCTTAAACTTTAGTTTATGTTATTAAATAGTTAAAGAACTAAAGTCGGTCCCCTGGTGCTGTACTGAGGTTGTTACTGATTATGTGTTGAAAATGGGTGTGATTGAGTGTGAGAGGATGATAAATTACTAACAGACCTGTGAAAAACGTGTCCCCCTCACTTCTGAGATGGTGATTACACCCTTGTCTGAGTGTTTTGTTTAGATGGAAGGATAGAGGAGGAGATGGATCAGTGATACTATTTATTTATGTTTGTTTGTACATAAATACAGAAATGTCACACATGTTTGTTCTTCTCTCCTCATGGGGACTTTGCATTGACTTCCATTCATTTACTGGTTATTTCTACAACCTAACTAATCTCTTACCTGGTTTTGATCTAAGCTTGCAGTGAGATTTTGAGTCGCTGACCACCGTTGTCAACTCCTCAGTAAGAAAAGCTGCAATTGGCTGCCCTAAAAGCTGCTAAATGCTGTCATCACCTAATTTGCATATTTGGGTATTTGTCAAGACTTGTGATCTAGGCTGTAGGTAATTAATGTTGAAGCAAACAGTGTGTAAAATCACTCCAAATATGTTTAGAACTACAAATCAACTTACTAAAATAATTCATGACTTTAATGCTTTGTTAAGGTACAGATTACATAAATCATTTTAGTGAGAAAATCAAATCTATCTAAAATTCAAAGTTAGATGTCACAGAGACACATGGAGAAGTAACTGAGGCTGTGAGTCAAATGCAGCCAGGTCCAGAGATTTATTTTAATGTGACAGTGTCAGAAATAACATTACAGTAAATAATACATCCTAAAACCAAGAGAGGAGCAGAGTCCTTTACATCTGTGGTTGCTGCGTGAGGCTTCATAGATTAGATTGGTAGTAACAGAAAGTATTTATTTATTTATTTATTTATTTATTTATTTATTTATTTATTTATTTATTTAATTTATTTGTTTATTAATAACAAGAAAGGTCCATTAAAAACAAACAAACAACAACAAATAAAATAAAATAAAAATTATATTAATAAAAGAAGAAAAAGAGTCCCTTGTTTAAAAACAACTGAGCAATAACATCACGTGAGGTTTTTGTTATAAATTTTGACCTGAAACACCACTTTAAAATAGCCAGATTATTATAATAATTATTTTTACGTGTAACGTTTTAATTGTTAAGTGATTCTTCTGGTGAAAAGACCTGTAAATACACGTCCCAACACATTTTAAATCTGATATGAAACCGATCATCAAGACCGTCTCATTTCACAGCACTTTCATGCAGCCTAACCGGACTGTGGTCCAGGTGGGGCTACAGACTCATGAGGATGCAGTCTGTGAATTGAGACAGACTATGATGCTCAGCACAAACAGGCTGTGTGATTGACAGGGGAGACTCTATCAGCTCTAAATGCAGCACAGTAAAGAACTCCCAATGCAGGAACAAAAACAAACAAACAAATAAATAGTTGAAGATGGATCTTTTTAGGTAAAGTGAGCAGTTTATCTAAACGGGCCAGTCCAACCAGAGAGGAAACACTGAGCTGCTGGACTGGTTCTTTAAAAACTGTGTGTTTTAGCCTGAGAAATGTAAATTGTGGTGTGTGCACGTCATGAAATACACGTGTCTCACGGTCAATGCATGAGACTTGAGAGCCCCGCCCCTTTCCCTGAACCTAACCTAAACTCAATTCACACTTTAGTCCTTGGAGAAGCAGGAGGAGGAAAAGAGGTTGAATCAACATTGATATAGAATAAGTTATGATTGAAAACCTGTTTCATCATGTAACTAACAGATCACTTTATAGATTCAACATAGATGAATATTGATGCCTATCAATATTTCAACTTTGATTCACTCATATTTTGCTATCTGGGTTGTGTAAAGGTGGTTCAGGTATCAAAGGTCTGATAAACTTTCATTCTGCTCTAAAATGTATCAGTTCTAATTCAAGATACCTGCAATAAATGACTGACTATCTGAAACATGTACTTCAAATTTCAACAATTAAACTTTGACTAGTCATTAAAAATTTGTGATATCTCACTTTTTGTTCTGACTAGTAATTAATTAAATTATTAACTAACAAATAACAAATATTTTTAATGACATTTGTAGGTTCAGTAAATACTGATGTTCTTGACAGTTTTTCTGACATTTTTATTACTTGTATCAATATCAAATTATATCATATTGCAGATCTAAAATGACCCACAGATTTGAGATGGACTGTGGAGGTTTATGGCTCCAGAGATCAGAGTTTGGCAGGAGGTAGTTCAGAGGTGATCCTGGAGCTCAAAACCATCAAAACCTTGATGTCATCAAGACATTTTAGTAGAGGCTGGATGAATTATAATTATTTTTAAAAAAACATACAACATGTGCAGAAACATTATTGCCCACCTGTTGGTGGTGACTGATAGTGTAATTTATGAATACAGAAAGGTAAGCTCAAAAAACAAAAAGCAGCCACAAAGGCAGCTCTTCATGCTTTCATTAGTGAATTGTTTGTGTGGGAGCTGCAGTCTGCTGCCAGCCTGACGCTGTGAGCAGAAGCAGCTTGAACAGTTTATTTCTTAGCACAGAAAAAGCCTAATGCAGATGGACAAGCAGCTATTGTACTGTCACACTCACACTGTGAGGCTGCGCTTCATCTCTGCAGCACCCTGCTGACCGATGCCTCCATCATGTCATTTAGGCAGAACACTGCACCACTGTCTGCTCAGGTGAAACTTTATACTCGGGGTAAGGAGGTGTTCTGAAGGAGAGTCTGACCTCTGACCAACTGGCCAACACAAACAGGAATAATGTGGAACAAACTGATACAATAAAATATGCTAAATTAGCTGCAGGGAGAACGTTTCTGAATTCAAGTCAAGGTATTTGTCTAGCAGACACTCATAAAAAGTCATCTTGAGGCACTTAAAAAAAGACAATTCTAAAGCACAATTCAAATCCAAATAATAGTCAATTAAATTCTTACAATAACACTGATTCACATACAAAACATCCTGAAACACCAGGTTGTTTTCCTAAGGCAGCAGATTGTGTTTAACTGTCACTCTGTCCTAGTGTCCACCCTGAGCTGCACAGAGGAACAAGTTTTCAACATGAAGGAACCTCCAGCAGAACCAGAACTAGAACCAGAACAAGAGTCCTTCTGCCTCCAGCAGCTGGGAGGGCAAAGAAAGAGAAACTCATGTTGGTGTTAGAAATCATTACAATCCTGTGGTGTCTGTGGCAGAGTGGTTAGGCCTTCCATCTCCTGTTCCATCTATTTCAGTCATTGTGTCCTTGAGAAACTCTTCAGCCACATTACCTGCTGGTGCTGGTAGGTGACCTCCAGCACTCCAAAGCCTAAAACCTTTTATTCTTCCCCAAAGTCCATTTTTGTTTTTCTAAAGATGTTTTCGTATTTTTCTGAATTCCACATTTTAATTCTAACCATGTTTATTAACCTAAACAGCGTGTAATTATAAAGTAACTGAAAAATGATTAAACAACTGAACAGCCGGAGAATTCAAAATTTAATGGCTTGTTATTTCCCTTTCACTAATGTAACAAATTGTTGTGGTTAAGCAGAACATTAAATGTTTCAAAAGTGTTTACTTGTTTTATTAGAGAAGAAAAACATTTATGTGTAAAACAGAATCTCACCTTCAAAAAGTGATCATTTTGTAAAATAAAACTACTTTAGAATTGAACTGAACACACAGCTTCAGGTGTCAGTGGCTGTATGTTTTACGTTTCTGTAAAACCTACAAACATTAACAGTTTGTACACACGCGATGCTGAATAGGATCTAAGCTCATTCTAACCTGAATTACACAAACTCTCTGGCTGTGTCTCAATTCATGGGTTGTAGCCCACGTTGGTCACACCCTACGTGGGTCATAGGCCGCTCATGTCAGCTGCATAAACGACTGTTAAAAGAGCCACCTAGTCCACTGAGCCCCCCTAATCCCTAACTACTCCCAAAGTCTCATTCAGATTAATCTCTTTATCAAAGTGATAAGAGAATGAAGTAAATAGTTGCTAACTTTTATTTGGAAAAGTTATAAACTGGTAGTTGTACAACAAATAATAACTACAAGAACACTGTTTTGAGAATTACTCAAATAAAACTAACAACAGAGCAGTAGCCTGATCTTAAAAACAGAGTTGGTTCACAGAGTAAGTTGTGAGGGTAAGTTGACTCAGGATAACTGCTATCTGGCTTTCTGAAACCGAAAACTCAGGATATGCACCGAGTTACCCCAGAACTTACTCAGGATTTCAACTTATCCTGCTTTCTGAAACAGGGCTCTGGTGATTCTTGCACAAAATATTTTTGTTGTTGTTGTTGTTTGATACAGCAGAGGAAATCATTGCATTGCTCTGCCTCCAAGCCCTAATACATCGATGTACACAGGTGGGTCTTGTAAGCTAATAGTTCATGCTGCAGATGAATTGTGTGGAAATGTTAGATTTATTTTAGCACGTTATTGTTTGCAGCACTTAAAGGGGTTGACTGACAGCAGGAGCTCAAACAGTGCATGACCTGGGTATGAGGGGCCAAAAATGACTTTTCAGCTCGTTTCTTCGTCCATTAAAAGTACAGATCCTGAATGTGGGTCAGTAGGGCACTCTCAGCAGCCTGAACTGTTGGTTGCAGCATCTTTATGTCAGATTTAGTTGCCAAACCAAGCTGACAGTTATGGATGTGAACAGAACAAACTCTGTAAGTGCATCAGGTTCTTTTCAGGTTGGTAAATGATAAATGGACTGTATTTAAATAGCACCTTCCTATTCAACCAGGATACTCAGAGCTCTTCACACTACAATCTGTGTCCTCATTTACCCATTCACACAGTAGTCCCAGACCACATGGCTGCTCTGCCAGCAGAGTCAACAAAACCAAAGTTGTCCTAAACAGAACAGGGTGTAGCTGTTTATCTTTCTTACTTCATTCATGGATCATTCACATAGATGTTTTTATTTATTTATACAGAAAAAATATTGAGACTCATTGTCTCATTTACAAGAGAGACCTGTTACACACACACAAAAGGCACACAAAGTATGGTGAAGTAATAGTTTGCTGACTCAGCATTCCCACAATAAAACTGGTCATGTTAAACAGAACACAGTGGATGCTGTCTGTTTCTCTGCTACTGTTTCACACAAACCCACAGAAACAAGCTTGCCTCCCTGAGTGTAAATGTTTGATTCTGTAACATTAGAATCAAACTGCTGTTTCTTTCAGCAGCTTTATTTATTTATTTATTTATTTACCGTTATTTAACCAGGCAAGTCCCATTGAGATCTCAGATCTCTTTTGCAAGGG
>JAUBOC010011621.1:0-10481 GCA_032275365.1 Anablepsoides cearensis | reverse complement strand
TATTTTTTTTTTTAGCTCTGATGAAGGACTATCGTTCAAGCTACCCAATGCCCCCCCCACCCCCCCCCCAAAAAAAAAAAAAAAAAATTCTGAAAGATTTCTGACTTCTGGTGCATTGCCGCGTGTGGGGGTCATTATGTTACCGCTATGCGGTATCTAGTTATCAAATGTAGGAGGAAAGACAGATTTGGTTGTTGCTAACTATTGAAAACTTTAATGTTTTTTTTTCTCCCATGAGTTCTTCTCTCAGAAATATACAAAACCTTTTACTACACTTTGTAATTTTATACAAACCAGTGGATTTTCATTCTGATAAAATCACATTTAAAGATAAAACCATAACATTTTAAAGCAAAGACATGACATAATGACTGATGTTAGTGACAACTTTTATCCTCTTCAACTTTAGTGTCTCAGTTTAGGAGACTATTATCTCTTTCATAATTTAAATCAAACATTAAAACAAAAACTTACCCTGAATTATTATAATGCATGGTCAAAAGAAACAAGGATGAATCTTTGACTGTTAAACATATAGATGACAGGGACTTTTTTTGCAGATCAGTTTTGACAATTTTATCAACTGCACCAACATATATAAAAAGTTTTGTAAGGAATAATTAGATCTTGGCTGTATATTTCTGACTTTCTTTAAACATTGCTCCTTCAAAGTGCACTGTGACACTGAAAAGGATTTAGCTGGTAGAGAAACTGAGTGCATACACAGTGGTTTACGCAAGTTTTTTAAATTTGTACGTATAATTTACCCTCTTTAAAACTTTTTATTCATTGTAGGAGACACTGAGAAGACATTAAACTACACTGTTGTTCAGCAGTTGACACAGTCAGATCCAGCTGATTCAGGGACTCTGCAGTGTTCAGTTCTCTCTGATTCTGAGGACCAGACGTGTTCAGAAGATCCCAGTGTGTTCTGGTTCAGAGTCAGGTCAGAAAACTCTCATCCAGATATTATGTACACTGATGGAACCAGACCAGAGAAATGTGAAAATACATCTGACCCTCAGAGGAGATGCAGGTATCAGTTCTCCAAGAAGATCAACTCCTCTGATGCTGGGACGTATTACTGTGCCGTGGCCACATGTGGACAGATATTTATTGGAAATGAAAGAAAACTGTATATTAGAGGTAAGTGTATTATTGAATTTATTTAAGAAGAATAAAATTAGAAACAAGAATTTCATTGATTGACTGATGTCAAGATTGCCTTCTGGCATTTATTGAAATGTACTAAGGAGTAATATATTCTTCAGTATTACTACATTCTTCTGTGTTTTCTTTCAGAATCCAGCTTGAGGTCACCAGAAGTCCTTTTTCCACTATGTGCTGCCCTGGTTATAAGTCTGATTGTTATAGCTGTCCTCAGTTGTTCCATTCACAAAAGAAAATGTGACCATTGTCAAGGTAAGATAAAACTTTGATTTTCTGAACAAAAACAAAAAATGTTGCATCTTTATATTTATTCATCATCTGTTCATTTCTACAATCCAGCTGCTGTTGAACTGCATGAAGGCTGACCTGAAAAAACCTGAGGTAAAGTTTTTAAGATTCAAGAAAATTTGTCAGTGTGTTGATCATTGCTTATTTAAATTATATATATTCATTATTTTCTATTTGATTATTTTTTAGACAAATGAAGAAAGATGGGTGTATTCTCATGTCATCTTCTCTGTAATAAAAACTGACGACAAAACAGTAAAAGTTGCAGCATTTCCACAAGCTGCAGTTTCTCATTGCCCTACCTAAACATGTTTGTGTTTGTCTTTGTTTTATGCCAGATTGTTGTAAAATCGACCATGTTTTTTCAGTTCTGTTCAGTTTGTAATCATTTAAAAAAATATATTTTAGTTGCTGATTTGTTCAGCTCCTTTATTGTCTCATTAACGGTTTGTTTTTCCTTTGGCTACTTCCTGTGGGTTTTCTGTGTTTAGATCATTGTAATTCACCAACCACATGGACATTGTATATTTTTGTGTTTGTTTGTTTATCTTTTGTTGCAGAAAAACTGATTTTATTTCTTTTAATCAAATTGCAATGTATCATTAAAAACAAATATTTAGTTCTCACCATTTCTAAATATCTCGATAAAATAAAATACATAAACAAATCAGCTACCGACTGATGTTCCCTTTAATAAGAAAATGGAAACAATGAATGATGGCGTCGAGTCCAACAGCAGCATCTTATTATAAACATATAATAATAGCTGGTTAACATAATCTGCTGGACGTTATTATTCTCAAGTCTTCTGATGACCTCAGTTACAACAGCAAATTTATGAAACTAAATAAATAAAACAAAGTTCTATGCTAGAAACGTAAGCTAACGATATGAAGAAACGCCTAAGCAATGATCGACCAATCAGGTGTGTCCATTGAGTAACGCCCCCTTTCCCCAGGACTGCTTCACACAACTGGAGCTTGTTCAAACATACAGGTATCCCTCACTATCATTAACAAATGTGGATAGGTATAAATGTGTTGCTCTCTGCCCTTTAAAAGTGACAGAATGTTTAAGCAGACAGCTCAGTGGTTAGCACTGATGCATCACAGAAAGAAGGTCCCGTGTTTAATACACGGTTAAGACCTGGGTGTCTTTTTTCCTCGTGTTTGCATGAATTTTCTCCTGGTATTCCGGTTTGCCCCACAGACCAAAACATGTACAATAGGTTGCCTTCAGGCCCAGGCCTCACTTCAGGGAAGTAACTTTGTGTTGAAAGTTGGTGGGGACGCACCGTGGGGGACAGGGTCTGACGCACCCACAGTTGTTCAACCAGGTTCTGTTGTTGCTAAGAATAAGGTCAAAACATAAATATGAATGCTATGCTGTCTACAATTAAAAAACACAATAGTTAAAAACAGGGGTGGACTGGTACAATAATTCAGGAATTTGATACCATCTCAAGTCACCAACGCCTGATTAACACAAACCACCAAGACTCAGCATGTATTCAGTGTGTGCTCAATTTAACTGTCTGCACCCGTCAACAACTGAACACTAAATGTTTCTGTGATGCAATAATACTCAAACCATATAAACTGAGATTATGTTCACCTTCATTCAACCATGTATTGAATCATCCCTTTAAACTCACTGAGGATACAGTTTGACAATCAGCCATAGTTGCATACAACAGAGAAACACAGGTGGAGCTCTACAAAAAAAACAACAACAACTTAATAATAGATTAATGTCATCATAGGAAGAATAACTGTCCTGTGCAGAGATTCTGACTTATTTTTGGTTCTTTGTAAAGAATAAAGTTTTTCCAAAAGCCGGACGTTATCAGACTAACGATACCTGTTCCAGTAGCTCTGACTGCCACGTTGTTTACAGCAGGCAGGTAGCCCCCCTGCACGCAAGTGTGTGTGTGTGTCTGCAATTCAACCAACCTGAGAAAAGGAAAGGAGGGTGGCAAGGGGGGGAGGTGCTGCAGGCTTGTAGCAGCACTTCTGTGGGTTGACAAGCAGGAGCGGAGACGGGACGGAAGGGAGGAAGCAGGCACAGTGTACTTTTTTATTTATTTATTTTTAGTTGTATTTTTTTCTGAAAAAGCTTTGGACACAGCAGTTGCTGCCGCGCTAGTTACTGTTGGCAAATGTAGATGCACGCAAAGGAAAAAAAGTGTTTGAATACTGTGGGGGACTGTCCCTGTCCGGCCAAAGTTGGTGGGGACATGTCCACACCAGTCCTTCGTAAAGTTACGCATATGTCTCAATTGCAAAAGAGACTTGTGATCTCAATGGGATTTACCTGCGTTAATAAATACATTTTGCACTGTGATTCCCTTGTTTTCTACAGTAGTAAACACATGTAGCAAAAGTAAAACACAGTTAAAGAATTGCTGGTTCAACTTATACCCAGCAACTCAAAACTGATCCCACATGTAGCTGATTATGTGAACAAACCAATATAAGCCAGTACATAGAGTCCTGGGGCCTCATGTATAAACTGTGCATACTCATAAAAAAGTTATGTGCACCACGTTCCACGCACACATCAGGATGCATCAAAACCAACGTTGTGTGAAAGTGTGGGTAAATATACGCACACTTTTCACCTGCCATGAGAATGTGCAGAAAGCTACGCAAAGTTTTTTGGTCGACAGTTTTAACCAACAAAGTCCTGAATCTGACCTGAATACACAGAAATATGACTCCATTCAGTTTTCTGGATGTGAGGACACAGTGGTGTTTCTTTCTTAGTTTGAGCTTTTATTGTTTAAAATTGTTTATTAAACTTGAATGATGAAACTTAAACTCATTTAACCTCAGACAAAAAAACAGAGCAGCTTAAAAATAATCAAAACAACCTCACGCCACTGTAATTTATAGTTTTTATATTTTTGTCATGTAGAAGTAAACACATCACAGACTGCAGCTGAATAAGACAACGTCATCATTCTAAAATATAAATCCTCTACACAGCGGCAGAAACTCTTCATTAAGGTGCTGCGACTTATTTCTTCACATCAACTATTTAATAAGTAAAGCTCTAAGTTTTACCAAAGTCATAAGTTCCTGTGTGTTTATAGTCATTCATAAAACATGTGTAAATGTGGAAATATCTCTCAGTCTCATGCACCCATGACGATAGCAACTTCACATGTGTGTGCATGAGCACTCCATCACTATTCCTTTGTGTGTGGCAAATACATTTTTACACCAAACCTATTTAGACATTTTTGTGTCACTCATTCTCCACTTAATTCATCATTTTCCTGCATCTAGAAATAATTTCTGATCGAGCAGAGAGGAGAATCTGAGAAGAGTCTCACATGCTGGACACATTTACATCTATTTTAAATATTTAAATTGAGGCGTGTCAGGGGAGCTGTCTCAGGTGGTCTCACTTCCACGTTCGTTGGGATGTATGAAAGAAAGGTGCACAAAAACATGCGTGATCACCGTTTTATACATCTGAATTTTTTTTGTGCATTGCACTTTTTAAAATTTGTACCTTTGCCAACTTTTAGTGTGAAAGCTGGGCGCACTTTTATACATGAGGCTTCAGGTCGTTGAAGATTCACTATGGATACAAACAATCACAGAAGCCAATACAATATAAACTGTAAAATACTGTATGCAATTTTGTTGTTGTAATGTACGTATTTTTATATATAGACAGAAATAATAGGTCAATATGGACTGGGGTATGGATTGTGGTCCCACAGTCAAAATGGGAGTTGAAACCTAAGATATTTGGGACAAACAGGTGATGGCTAACCAACCAGACCTTCTGGTGGTCGACAAACAAGAGAAGAAGGCAGTGGGGATGGATATAGTGATACCAAATGACTGTAACATCAGGAAGTAGAGGCACGAGAAGCTCTGGAAATACCAAGGGCTGAAAGAGGAAACACAGCAGTTGTTGAGAAGCATCAGCAGTCCCAGAAGTCATTGGAGTGCTGGGAACCCCAAACTAGAAGAGTGGCTTCAACAGATTCCAGGAACAACTACAGAGATCTCTGTCCAGAAGAGCTTAGTTGTAGGAACAGCTAATATACTGAGAAGATCCCTCAAGATCCCAGGAGTTTGAAGTAAAGGGGAATTGCCCAAGTGGAAGAATAGGGCAAGTTACAACGTCATAGTTCTATAAACTATAAACTAGACCAGGGATCATCAATTCTGGTCCTCAAGTTCTGCAGCCCTGCATGTTTTACTGTTTTCCCTTCTTTAAAACACTTGATTCAGTCAGGTAATTACCTCTTCCAAGTTCTGCAGAAGCCTGATTATCATCTATTCATTCAAATCAGGTGTGTTGGACCAGAGAAATAAGTAAAACATGCAGGGCTGCAGACCGCATGGACCATAATTTATGATCCCTGAACTAGATATAGTGGCGTTTTGTTTTGTTTTAGACATGCATTTTATTTTGAGGATGATAAAAGCTAATTCAAATGCTTCTTGATGTAATCATTGTGTTTTGAGAGCTCAGTAGTGTTTTTTTTTGTTTTTTTGATTGACTTGAGGTCTGATCTGACACATACTTTGGTTTTGAGCACAGTTTGAACTGTTTTCAGAGCAGACTTTGGTTTTGCAGAAAGAGTCGCAGGTTCTGTGAAGGTAGTGAAAGTAAAAATGAGTTTTGTGTTTACAGTTTAGAGAAATGAAGGTCGGTTTCAAGAAATGTGTTTTGGGAACTGAGGAAAACTGTCAAAACAAACAACTTTACATCACGCTTAACTAGAAAGCTAAACTCTATGTGTTTTGGATGAAAAATGATTTATATTATTTTATTCTGTGGTTGTAAAGTGAAGCATCAAGATAAAAAAGACCAATCAGATTGTTTCAAAGTTGTTCACACCCCCCTGATTTTATGTAGGTGAATCATCCTATGATGGGTTTTTAGTCAAATGTAGAAACAACGGAAATGCTGTCCATATTTTATACCCTGATGATGCTCAAATTTGGATGTAAGTATATTTAAAAATATGGATTATGCAGTATTAAGTCAATATTATATCTATGTTTTTCATTTTATACATTAGTCTGTTTTTGTCAGTGAATACTGGATGCATTTGGTGGATTTATTTTCCAGACTCTACTGAAGAATATAAGTTTGGGACAAAGACTGTTGCTGTTGGACAAAACGTGACCCTGATCTGTCCTCGAGAGACTTCTAGCTACTACCAGATCACCTGGTACTGGATCAGACTTGTTTCTGGAAACTGGCCTGAATTTCTGGGAGCAACGTTACATTTTAAACATGATGGTGTTTCCACGACTCCTCACATTAAAGTCAAACAAGAAGAAGGAACATTTCTTTTACAGATTTATGGAGCTACGCAAAGTGATTCTGGACTTTACTACTGTGTTAAAGTCAGATCACTTGATATGACATTTATGACAGGAATATTTCTGAATATTAAAGGTAAATTGTTTGATAATCATAAATTAAAATATCTGTCTAATTTAATCCAAGTAGAGAGATAAATGTTCTTTAATTTATTGCCATTTAAATATTTTGCAGGACCAGAACCAGACATCACAAAAGTCATTCAGGAGCCTTCATCTGGTCCGATCAGTCCAGGAGACCCGGTAACTCTGCAGTGTTCAGTTCTCTCTGACTCTGAGAAGAAAACCTGCTCAGCAGATCACAGAGTGTCCTGGTTCAGAGCTGGATCAGATGAAACTCATCCCAATTTAATTTATGCTCATGGAAACATTAGTGAAGAATGTGAGCTGAGCCTCGAGGCAGAATCTGTAAAGAAATGTTTTTATAACTTCTCCAAGACGATCAGCTCCTCTGATACTGGAACATATTACTGTGCCGTGGCCACATGTGGACAGATATTATTTGGAAATGGAACCAAACTGGATGTTGAAGGTAACATCAATGATGTAAAAGCTATCAGAATACTGATGAATCACGTTAAAACTGCAAATCATATTTAATAATCTTAATAAAACAATGCAATTACATTTATGGGTTCTTGTCTTATGTCTTATGTTTAATTTTTCTAGAGTTCAACATAATTCTAATTATGTTGTCTGTGGCTCTGGCTGTGAGTCTGGCTGTTATATCTTGCCTCATTTATACCATCAAGAAGAAATCTTGTCATTGCTGCAATGGTAAAACAAGTTTATACATCAGTCAACTGACTACAAGTTTTATATTTCTGATTATCAGTTTTTCTGTCACTCCACAAACAGATGCTGCAGCAGGCAGTGCAAACTGGTAAAATAAGAACATTTGTTTTCATATTTCAATTTACTTACATATTTTACATTTTTTATTTATGCTATTGTCTACAAACTTTATATTTTCCAGAGACATGAGCACACTTTGGTTTATCCTGCTCCTTCACCAAGAGGAAAGCTGGAAAAGCAGGAAGAAGCAACGGAAAAAGATCTCCATAAGAGACAGTTTACACTGATGTTTGGATGTTTCAGAAAAACTACTAAACCACAAATTTAAAATGGTAAAACAAAAAAAAACTTTGTTGCCTAAAACTACATTGACTCACTTTTAACATCAAATATATTTTCAGTTTGGAAAATAAGAATTAATTGTCTGTCCATCAATCCATCCACTGTTTTATGTCATGTTTGAAGCAGCAGAATGCATTCATGCTGCATCTAAAAAGAATTGTCTTTAAAAATCAGTTGAGTGATTTTTTTATATTAAAATGCATCCAATTTCTTGTCTTTTTAAGGAGCATTTTTTTTATCAATTCTTGGATTATTTAAAAAAATAAATGTCTAATTGAGAATTTTACAAATAAACTTTATATAAATGAAAGCTGTTATTTTGAAATGTATTTAATACTAGCAGTTGTTTAATGTCTATGAAAGTTTCTTGGTTACAGCTGTCAAAATTGGCAACAACCTTACTAGCACTCATCCTCAAACTTTATTCCATCAAACTCAAATACTATTTAGTTCAACAGAAGAAAGCCTCTAAGTAATTTATAATATTAACAGCAGCTGCTTCACGTCAAAAATTGTGCTGTGAAAATGTCTTTTTTTACTGCCCTTTTTGGACACAAGGAGTTCAAAAGAACAAAAGGCATAAGGGCTGTCTTGGGATTTTAGTTGACATATGGTACAGTATCTAATGCAGCTTTAAGCATAGTACACTACAGTTTGAGTGAAACCTGTAACATTTTTGAAGCATTTCAGCTTTCATGTGCACATGTACACATTTTCTCTAAAATTAAACAGTTTAGAATCTATGTCTCAGACTAGAGGTTTGTGGACCCCTCTGCAGAGGTGCAAAGTTGCAAGTTTGCACTGCAGACAGTGAGTAGATGAATAGTAACAATAGGAGCAAAACAACCACATCCTCTGTCAAAACAAAAGCTCCTGTTCTCACCGTTTTGGAAGTAATTTTTTCATGCTTAAGACTGCAGCCAGTCATCACATTTGATAATTTGCATCAAAATCCTATTTTTTAAAGTTAAAGTATGACAGTTTGTCGTTTCCTAATTGGCAACCCTGCCTGGCATGGGAAACTATGGCAGATTCAATGAATGCAGCATTGCAGTTTAAATGTTTTTATGTTAAATAAATGAAGCTTTTAAGACATTGTTCACATGTAAACGAGGTCTTTGGCAGATAACCACAAGATCCTCTTTTGTTGTCACTGTCTGTCGCATGCACAGGAAGTAAAGCTTCATGTTCCCACCACAAGGATAAAAGCTGCTATATTTTTCTCATCACTTTGAACAGATACTGAAACTGTTTACTTAAAATTGATCTGACTTGACAGCAGCAGCAACATGTGACAGTCAGGGCCTGTATTTATCAAACTTCTTAGAGTGGATTTTTAGACTTAAGTGCTGAAAACTTTTTAGATTTGCTCATACTGTCAGACTTAAGTGTAAGTGTAAGTTATCAAAAATCCTAAGTCTAAGATTCACTCTAACTCTCCCTTAAAGTTAAGACTCCTCCAGAGGACTCTTAAGTGGTTAAGAGTTGCCACTAGGAGTCTGAGATGGACGGAGGAGACAGAGATCACAGCTGTCCTCCTCCCCACCTGACAATATTCTTGAACATGAAATCCATGGCAGTGATTGGTTCATGCCGGGGTTTTTTTCTAACATCATCCAGGATCAGCTTTGCGGCACAACCAGGTGTCGCAAATCAGCTCTAAGACTGACACCTAAGAATTACTCCTACACTCCGCTTAAAGTGAGACTGAGACGCTTGATAAATGACTTTTACTCTCAGCTTTTAACTATAATTTTTTTACACTTAAGTCCACTCTTAGCAGCATTCTTAACCCTCGTGCGATCCTAACATTCTGTTTACTCCCCTTGTCCTATGGGTCAAAAATGACCCGCTCTACTAAAGCCCCAAAATAAAGCAGCTTAATTGAATTTTAAATCCAAAATCTATTTTGCATGATGAAACAACTTGTTATTTATCATTTCAACTTAATTTAATTACATGTTTATCATGTATTTTATGTTAAACAATACATAGAAACAATCATTCTCTGATGGCTGTCAGTTTGTTCGTCTTACACCTTGCTGGTCTGGACTCACGATTGTCAAATCTCAGCATTCTTGAGAAAGTGTGAAAGATTTTTAGTAGCATTGTGGCACAAAAAATTGCACTTCCACTCTCTGCATCCCAGAGACTATATGAAGCCTCGCCACAGGACCTACTTACACCTGCTAATATCAAAAGCCCTATGTAGCCATGCAGGTCAATCTCATCCATATTTTCAGGAAACCCTCCAAATTTGTTACGGTTACGGATGCTACTTTTGGGTGGGAGGTGGTTTGATTTAGGACCAAGGTGTGAACTGAGTTTAGGTTAGTTTTAGGGTCAGGTAGGTACCTGTGAGGTTAATTTTAGGGTAAATGATTGAGGTTAGGCTATCACATTACCAGAAAATGAATGGAAGTCAACCCATGGTCCCCACAGGGATATAAAGACAAATGTGTGTGTGTGTGTGTGTGTGTGTGTGTGTGTGTGTGTGTGTGTGTGTGTGTGTGTGTGTGTGTGTGTGTG
>JAUBOC010011562.1:0-10482 GCA_032275365.1 Anablepsoides cearensis | reverse complement strand
CCTGCGATGGACGAGGGTGTATCTCACCTTTTACACAAAGACTACTGGAGGACAGACACCAACTCCCCCTCAACCCAGACAGGAAAAAGCTGGTTAAAAGATTTGATGGATGGATTTCACTGAAGTGAAAAGGAGATAATAACTGAGTCAGTAAGACAACCAAGCTGACTAAAGCTAGTGTCTGTGGGAGAGGATGCATATCATCTTTATACTGGTGCAGGAGGAATAGGGCACCACATTTTCTGGGTATTTTCTTCAGCTCACAGCTGGACGTTGTTACCTACAAATCTAAACCATGGCTCCAGCAGAACAGAGAATTACAAAACTTCTACAAGAAGATAGATTTTCAAGGAATATTGCAGAAGATGGTGTTTCAACTGTGGTTGAAAAAAAAGACACCCCCCCCCCCCCCTCGCAAAAAATAAACAGAAAAAAAAAAGATGATATTCTGTTTTCATTTTATACTCTGAATAATCTTTATTTTCAGTTTTAATGCTGTTATTTTATTTCAGTGTAACCTTTGGTATGCCTGATTAAATTAAGAGTTTGAATTTTTCTACTGGGAAAAAGCAATTCACCAGAATTAAGAAAAACAAAACAAAACAAAAAAAAAAACTGGCACAGCAGCAGACTGCGTAATGAAAACACCGTGGATGAAATCCCAGAAAACAGTTCATGTTTTTGGCATCTTAACTTCCCACACAGGTTGTTTTAAATCCTCTGACAGGAAGATAGCTGGGAGTAAAATGAGCAGGAAAAGTAACGAGGATTAGGGTTAGGACTATTTTTATGATCCCTCAACTTCCCCTCACTTCTCAGTCAGAGTTTCACGTCTCCTTGTGCCAGTTTTACAAATACCTCTTTCTTTTTTTTACTACCATGACAGCCTTTGTTTATTTCTTCAATAAAAAAACTTAAATTTTATCTGAACTGAATGATTAAAAAGTTTGAGGCTTTTATTCCCACTCCTTCTTATAACTAATTCCAGTTTACTCTCAAATCATTGCACTCTGTGTAAAATAAAGTTTTACATCTATCATGCTGTTGGAAAGACAAGAAAGGGGGATTTCTTAGCTGAAAAAGCAAAACTGAATCCAAAATACATAAGTTAAATTTTTAATCATTACATTGTGGTCTGGGTGTTTAAACAGCAGCTGCTGCCAAGTTGATGAGCTGATGACTTGACTCTAGTTTCTGTTTCAGTCTCTCTCTAACACTGGATGTTCCAGAGGGGCTTTTGCTCAAAGCCTGTAGAGTTTTAATTTAATTATTCCTGTTTTTATTCACTTTAGTGTACTCATATTATTTTAACCTATGAGCACTTTTTTGTGGATTGTGGCAAAAATAAAGTGTCTTACAAACCTTTCACCTCTGTTTTGTATGAAAATAAGGTTTGATCGCCTACACCACCTTGGTGGTCCTACAGAAAACATAATGACTTACTTTTTACTGGCAGGCCACAACTGTTTAAAATTAAAATAGATTTTAAATCAGTTATATAATTTTACAATTTAGGATTCAATGGAGCAAAATAAACAAAGCGAATAATATTTTACATAATGCTTAATGTGTTTCTCCTACCATCATGGACAACAGCTCTGGATGACTGGCCCCTGAGCAATTTAGCCCTGTCTCACTTTAAGCAGCCTGCATTTGATATTTTAGGATGTTTGTGTTTATTAGTTTATTTAATTTGAATAATGTTCTGACTCCTTTACTGACTTGATCTGATGTAGTTCTGGTTCAGGATGCATGATTCTTTAAACTCAAACTGCAGAACAGTCTCATCCCTGATGGTCCATGTTTAACAGAAACCAAAAGAGAAATGGCGCCATCTCGTGGTCATATTGAAAACAAGTAGAAAAACATTACAGGAAAGACAATGCTGACATAAATCAAACTTATATAATGGGTTTTATAGAGAATATAAATCAAATATAAAAACTGTACCCCATCTTTTTATTTTCTCACATAAAATATCAGAAAATTTTACTTCAAGTATACATTTATTGTTTAAAATGTTTCCATGAATCAGAGTGATTTCTGGATCTTTATGAAGACCGGCCCCCCTGACCCCTCAGCTGAGGCTGGTGTGCCAGTTGAGACCCCCGAGGAAGGAAGATCTTCCATAACACAGCTCCACAATCATGGAGGTACTCAAAGCTCTCCAACACGTTTAGGTGGCAATCAGAGGTGATATATACGTATGTGCAATTTTTATCAATTATATTTTTTATCTTTTAAATTTAATATTTTTGTAAGATGGTTCTATGTTTTTCTGTGCAGGTATACCGGGCATTGTTGCAACCATTCACACACACCTTTTTTTCCCCCAACTATGGGACAAAACCAAAGTACTCAGTGAAAACCCTGACACACACACAAAAAACACACAAATAGAATTTATAGTCTTTATTTAGCTAATAGAGACAAGTTTCATCCTATAGCAGGTATACAGAGAACTTTTTCTAACTGTTGAGTGGTAAATATTTATTATTATTTATTATTTATGACAGTAAGAAGACATAATAATTATACTTTATTACTAGCTGAAGGCATAGTTTTTTAACTAGCTAAAAAGTCTAAGTTACAGGCTGACTTCAGGTCTGGTTTAGATCATTGTTATTTATAAATTATATTTTTTTCTGGTATAAATCTGCTGTTTTACATGACTGTTGAATGAAATTAACATAGTTATTAATTTATTGTAAAAATATTACAGATAATTTGTGAAACAGATCCAGTTCAGCTGCTGTTTATCTATTAGTTGTTATGATGGCTGTGAGCCGATGCCCTGTTTGGTCTCTGTTTCTGCTCCTTCATGCTGTCACAGTCGCTACAGTGGGGCTCAGTCTAGTATGATTATTTAAGTCTATGTGCTCCATTGACCTTGGAATGAGACATGTTCTTTTTGACAAAGACCCAAGTAAATAAAAACCAACAAACGTAGATGAACTCTTCAGCAACCGTATCAACTTTCCTATAAGACCTCAAAGATAAAAATCTCTGAGGCCTCTTCAGAAAGCTGACATAAATGTCAAAGTTTGTTTGTTTCTTTGATTTGTCTCATTTTTCACTTTGATCAGGTGCTTTGTGACAATGGACACAAATTTCTTTTTGCTTTTTGACCATCGTATGTCCATAATCGAGCACAGTCATTGGACCACGTTTCCACTTCACACTGAGGCTATGGAATATGATGAGTTTTTTTTATTGATTTCCACATCCAGCTTTAAATCACTGACTTCAGGCCACAGCTTTTCGAGCAAACGTGCTTTAGTTGTAGTTTAGGACCAGGCCGCCCTGCTTTCTTTAAAGCATACAGAAGCAGATTCTCTATCAAAGTTTTCACACTTTTAAATTCTTTAGTTGCTCTTGCTTCAAATCCGAGTCCTCCCGGAAACAGTTGCGCTCTTCCGTCTCAGAGCAACTTTAACGTCCTGCTTCTGTCGTTTTCTGGCTTTTAGACGTTTAATTACAGATCCGCTTTACTCCTTTAAACATGTTTCTAAACACGTTTTCATATGGCTACAAATGCTTTTGCAATGTGAGAACCTTTGTCGACTGGCTCACTCAAGCTGCTTTTGGGTAGAAATGTCCCACTGATGTGACAACACTGCTCGTTGCCAAAGTTGCAAAGAAAAGTTGAGCCAGAAATCATGAAGCTGCGTCTGGGTCTTGGTTCTCTAAGAAATGTTTATCAATGTGCTCTCCATGTTCTTTTTAATACTTGTATGCAAAATGGACATAAAGTTTCAGAGTCAGGCTCCTCCTCAGTCGGTTTGTTTATGGTTTCTTCATGGGGGCTGCCAGAGGCAGAGCAGACATCAGGAATTTTAGCAGTGTTGTATAAAGTGCCTCAAAGTGATACTTGAGTAAAAGTACAAGTATCGTCTTATACAGTATAATTGCTTTGATAAAAGTCCCCTCTAAAAATATTACTAGAGTAAAAGTCTTAAAGTATCAGATTTTTTTTGTACTTATCAAAAGTAAATTTCTGACATAAAGTGTACTTAAGTATTACAAGTAAAAGTATTTAGTAAAAATAAACGGTTAGATTTTCCAAAATACATTTATTGGGAGGTGACCGCTCCAATAATATATTTTTTCTAAAGGCGTGCAGCTGTGATGGATTGTGTACAAACTAATACTGTATCAGAATGGTATATATTTATACTTCTCATCCAACCACATTTAAATTCTCTCTATCCAGGAGGCACAATTTTTCAGGATAGTATTTTTTTATTTATTTGTTTTTTTTTAAATAACAAGTCAGAATGAAACAGGAGAAAAGACTTTCTGCTTCTACCCTTTTTTTAATGTAAGGGGTAGAAAGTACAGATAATTGTGTAAAACGTTAAGGAGTAGAAGTAAAAAGTAGGCTGAAAAATAATTACTCAAGTAAAGTACAGTCTGCTAAAAAGTCTTGAAATGATTGATTCAGTCATCAATTTTTGACTGACTTCAGGTCAAGTTTATCATCGTTAGTTAGACCCCATATGTTTTCTTCAAACAGCATCTAGCTGTTTTTACATTATTGTTGTATGAAATGAACTTTAATTATCAATTATATTATTTATTGTAATGAAAATGAAATTAATTTGTCAGTTGGGCTTGATGTTAACTAAACAGCCTTGTCAGCTGTGAGACACTGACCTCATCTTAGCGTCACGAATATAAACAACTGGCAGATAGGAAGAGCTCACAGTTACGGCTTTCCATATTAAATGAACAAGAGAGCAGAGGAAGGCATTACTGAAGCCAAATCAAAAATCCAAGATGGCCGGTTGGCCGCCATAGCTAAAATGCACTTGAGCTAAGGATATATTTAGCTCATATTTGGGATAGATCACAGTGATCTCCAACAAGCAGTAAATTCAAATATTTATTTAAATTGGAGAGCACATTGCAAGCCCTTTCATAGTTTCTATTCCGGTTTTTCTTTAGTGTTTATTCATTCAGGTTGTGGCAATAAAACTATTTAAAACGTTCTTAGAGACCATCTTCGGTTTTAGATATTTATAATATTTGTCAGGGATTGAAACAGTTTTTTTTGTACAACATAAGGAATTTTGTCAAAAGTGCATGTAAAATGTTAAATAAGCTTTGTTTTTCTTTCAGTCTACTGCTCAGAAACATTAACAAATTATATAAGCTCCCCTTTAAACATGGTTTGGACCACTTGCTACTATAAACCTAAGTTCTTCCTTTCCTGTGCAACCAATTCAAAACTTAATTAACTCAGGTTTACATCAAAATCCCGGCTTAATCCCTTATTGTTTTGCACAATAGGGCCATTGTAACTTCACAACAAAAACAACCGGGGACATGTGCCCTGAAACTACATTTATTATCCGTTGCTGGGTGTGCCCAGTGGTGTGTTCTCCTGAGGACACATGTATGGGAAAGAGAAACTAAAACTTCACAGCACATGGTGACCAGGAACAAGAGCACTCCACGCATCAGTTCAGAGTTCTTGCCACAATGGATGAATATCAGCATTCCTTGTTTTTTGAGGCCACCGAGCTGACCGACAGGGAGAGGGACAAGATCAGGAGACACTTTCAGCAAAAAAGAGACTCTGGAGGAGGAAACTGTGCCATGATTGAAAAAGTTGAAGGCAACATTTACAAAGTCAGTTTCAATGAAAAACAAGGTAAGCAGAAAATCACATCTGAATTTTTAAAACCCTACAAATTGATTTATGTTTTTATGACTTGCATCTTATTTTTTAGTCCAAGAAAGAGTTTTGCAGAGAAAATTCCATAAAGTTGCTCTCCCTGGTGGAGAACTATGCCTGACTGTGAGGCTAACCCATTCTCCAGAGACCCAGGATCAGCCCTCAACCAGCCAGTCGCAGGTGAGCATCAGTTCTCTTTAGTAACCTATGGCTTGAATAATCACAGTAATCACAATACGCTGAAGTGTTGACCTGTGAACAAGTCAGTTTTAGATGAGATGTTTGTATGTTCTATTTCTATTGATTAAACAGATTTCTGTGCATAATATTTTTTTCCAACAATGGGGTATATGATGAAAACAATGCAACAAAAAAAGTGGCACTAAATAGACGAAAGTAAAGTGAAAACAGAAACTGGAACAGTGCAGCGTGTTTGATTAAAATAGTTACTCAAGTAGAAGAGGAACTCCTTCCTGACAGGGAACTTCTCTCTCTGGTTCCCGCTCATGCCCCTCCACCACCTTCACACCATCACCCCTGACCTCATGCTCTCTAGAGCAAGTTCAGAAAGAGAAGGCAACGGGTCCCAGATAGTTTGTCCCAGACTCCTTAGTCTGTGCTAAAACTGTGATGAGAGAATTCCCGTTTTTTGTACTTCTCTGGCATGTTTATCATAATATAACCCTGATTACCTGACAGTTTGTTAATGGGAGGCTGTTTGTCTGCAGGGGGTCAAGAGGTCATTCAGTCCTTGTACAAATCATGTAATGGATTGTGGATGGATGGTTGTTTGGATTATTGGACAGATAGTTGTATAGTTGGATGGTTGGATTGATAGATGAATGGATGAATGGATGGTTGTATGGACAGATAGAAGAATGGATGGATGGATAGATGATGAAAGAATGGTTGTATGGATGGTTGTATGGATGGATGGATGGATGATAGTTGTATAGATGGATGGATGGATGGATAATAAAAAGATAGTTGTATAGCTAGATGGATGGATTGATTAATGGTGTGATGAATACATGAATGGATAGCTGTATAGATGGTTGGATGGATGTATGATAGTTATATAGATGGATGGATGGATGATAGTTGTATAGATGGATGGATGGATGGATGGATGATAAAAAGATAGTTGTATGCATGGATGGATGGATGGATGATGGTTGTATGGATGGATGGATGGATGATAGTTGTATGGATGGATGGATGGATGGATGGATGGATGGATAAATGGTAAATGGTAAATGGACTGAACTTATATAGCGCTTTATCAAGTCCTTCCGGACCCCAAAGCGCTTTACACTTACAGACATTCACCCATGCACACTCACATTCACACACTGATGATAGTTGTATGCATGGATGGATGGATGGATGGATAGATGATGATGAAAAGATAGTTGTATAGATGGATGGATGGATGGATGGATGATAGTTGTATAGATGTATGGATGCATGGATGGATGATGAAAAGATAGATGGATGGATGGATAGATGATAGATGGAATGATGGATGGATGGATGGATGGATGGATGGATGGATGGATGGATGGATGGATGAAAAATGAATGCATAGGATGTTTGTATAAATAGAATAGAATAGAATAGAATAGAATGTCTTTATTGTCATTACACGCGTGCATAACGAGATTTGAGCCACTCCCACAGCAGTGCAAATACACATTAAAAGAAATGAGAAGAAAATAAAGCGTAACATGATATACAACTTATACATGATATACACATATACAACAATAAAGAAAAGAAAAACATAAAGAAAATGAGGACCATCAGAGTCAGTTGTGAAAGTGAAACTAAGTAGAAAAGTTAAACAACAATATTGCACATTGTTTAAATATTGCACATTAAGTATATTGAGGTATATGGGTTATGCTGGTATTGCAGGTGATCAATAACAAAATAAAGTGACGTGTCCTTCAGATGTATTTATTTCACAGTAGGTGAGTTTCTCGCTGATTGTGAGTCAAGTCAGTGCGTGCGAGAGTTCAGTAAGGTGATGGCTTTTGGGAAGAAGCTGTTCTTGAATCTGTTTGTTCTTGTTCTGGTGCACCTGTAGCGCTTTCCTGAGGGCAACAAATCAAACAGTTCAGAGCCTGGGTGGGAGCTGTCCTTGGTGATCTGCTCAGCTCTATTGAGGCAGCGTGATGTGAGGAAGATGTAAGATGTAAGGAAGATTGGATGGATGGATGGATGATGAAAAGATAGTTGTATAGGATGGATGGATAGACAATAGATAGATAGATGATTGGATTAATCATCCAAATGGACTGTTCTATATTTAATTTGTACAGAACTAGGTATTATTGCAGATCCATATAAAATGTAAATAAAGCTGGAACACTCATTTGTCTTTTAAATTAGATAAACTTTTTTCTTTTTACTATTTCAGACATGTATACCAAACACAAAACATCTTGAGAAAGTCATCAGTAGGAACATCTTCCTCATGCTCTACCTGCGCGACAACCCTAAAGCTTTCAAACCAATACAAAAGCACCTCTCTTCAATCAGTTGCACTTTGGAGTTAGTTTTTGACAAAGAAGAGGCTGTGGTAAGAGGGGATCGTGAGAAGTGGGCTGCAGGAGGTTTCGGTGCCACTGTGGAGAGGTGGGAGCTGCAGGTGGATCGAATCTTCATCACTCACACTGAGAACTACCTCTGCCATCATGTGCTGGATCCAATACAAGTCAGACAAATACAGCAGGATCGCTCCTTTGTGACTGATGATATAAGAGTATATCCAGACAGAGGTTACGTTGTGGTGGTGGGGGAAACTGAAGCTGTGAAGGAGAAGATTGCAATCCTTGAAAAAAGCCTACCATCCATTAAGGTGTTGCCAGTTGAGGACAAGCATTTTAAACTGGTTGAAGATGAGTTCAGTGGAGAAATGAGCGCACAATATCCACAAGTCAATGTCACCAGGGGAACCAATATCATCACCTTAAAAGGTCCTGATGACCAGGTCCAATCAGGAGCTGCAAAACTAGATGAACTGATCAACAAGATCAGAGAAAAGAGAGTTCAACTTGATCCAGATTTATTATACTTCATGACAACCTGTGGCATCGTCTCCAAGTACCAGGCTCACTTCCAGAGTCTCAGAAGTCCCGTTACTCTGGAGGTCGGGTCGGACCTGGTTCTGTCCAGTTTGTCCCTCAGTGCCCTGGACGAAGCTGAAGCAGCCGTGCTGAGAGATCTGACTGTGGTCGGTGTAGAGCTTCAAGGTGCTGCAGCTGCTCCTCCGGACCTGAACCGACTGAAAGAAATGCTCAACAGAGCCAAGAGCCGGGTGAACTGTAGTGAGCCCAGAGTGGAGGTCCACTTCATTTCTGCTTCTACTGGAACTCCAGCAACCAAAGTCCAACTGGTGGGCTACACTAGACATGTCAATAGGTTCAAATATCTACTTCATGATTTCCAGATAAATCAAGTTTCAACTCAAGAGGTCCTGAACCTGCAGTTTCCTGAACTGGTGGACAGCTTTGATAAAATCCTACAAATGATTGGGATGAAGCAGACAGACGTGACGTTGAAACCCTCTCATCTTCCAAACCCTTGTGTGCTGTTGTCTGGTCCTCGTTGTCGGGTTCACAAGGCCCTGCAGGACTTAAGGTCTACTCTAACCAGTCTGATAAAGGACACTTTGGTTTTTGATGGAGCAGGTGCTCTGCGTTACTTCCAAGGAGATGGTAAAGTGAACAAGGAGCTGGTTGAGAGTTCCTGCCAGGTTCTTATCTGGGAACAAGAATATCTTTACTCACCACCAAGAAACATCAGCAGAGTTACACCCAGATCCTTTGCTGACATCGACGAGGTAATTATGAGGACATTAAGAAAATAACATTAGAGTTTACTGAAATGTTATTTGAGGTTTTGTAATTGGTTTCTATTTACAGAGCCTTCATGACGCCTGTAAACACCTCAGCGCAAATATGCACCAGGGAGGTAGAGGTAAAGAAGAACGTTGAGTTTTATTTAACACTGAAATAGGAAATCAAATGTAGGAATGACATCAGAATCAAGTTAATCATGTTTCAATTGGAAATTGTGCTCAGTGACCAGGCTAACTACAAACTGACATTATATTTTTTTATGTTTTTCATTATATTTTTTACCATTAAAATTGATAAGGATTTAAATGAGGCTGAATGAAGAGAACAATTGTTCTGAAACACAAAGTCAGGGGAACAACGGCAGCGGAGCTAGGACATTCACATGAAATTCAAAACAGAACTTTGCATGGAAGCTTGTAGGAAACAGAAACTCTTAGGAACCATATTTACAAAGAGGGCAGAGAGGAAACAGCTGGTTTATTTATATATGAGCATTTACTGGGAAATGGAAAGTTAACAGATGAAGGAGATGATCTATGAGAATATGTCATGTGGGTGGATGCAGTAGATTAGACAGAAGACATACTGTGGTGTTACAGCAGGAATGGTTGCTCAAAAGGTATCTGTAATATATATATATATATATATATATTTTTGTCCCTCGTCGCCGTGGCGGGGGACATAGGTTTGCTCACTGTCCGTCCGTGCGTGCGTATGTGGGTGAACATCAACATAGTACACCCTCTAACTTTTCACAGAAATGAGATAGAGGCACCAAACCTTCACCAAATACGTATCATATAAGGGCCTAGGTCAAGTTCTGTAGTAACCAATGACCTTGACTTATTTTTCAAGGTCATACAAGCATTTTTGTATCACACATAGTACACCCTCTAACTTTTCACAGAAATGCGATAGGGACACCAAACCTTCACC
>JAUBOC010011511.1:0-10486 GCA_032275365.1 Anablepsoides cearensis | reverse complement strand
ATCTATCTATCTATCTATCTATCTATCTATCTATCTATCTATCTATCTATCTATCTATCTATCTATCTATCTATACCGCCCAGCACTACTAACATTTATTCTAGCCTGAACACCTAGAGAAAATCCACACATGCATGGGGAGAACATGCAAACTCTACCCAGAAATCAAATGTGGCCTTCTTGCTGAGAGGCAACAGCTCTACCAACTGATCAAACATCCTTGGTCCATCATGTGTTTCTCTTCACATGCACAAACTATCTTATTCTTGCCTTTCTAACTTTGTCTCCAAACATTTGTGTCTTCAACAAGTCTACATCGTCTACAGCCCAGTGACATACGGCTATTTACTGAGGTCCAAAAATCCCTGGGACCCAGTTTGAAAACAACCCAGAAACAACAAAATGGTTTGGAAACTGTGGATAATACACTATTTATTTGCTCTTACAAGTTTCATATCTGTGAGGAGCATTTGACTGTACATAAAGTAAACAGCAACACAAAGAATGAAAACAGCAGTTTAAAGAATGTGAGTAAACTGAAGCTCACCACCAACACGTTACATAATCTGAGCTGATTCTCCGTGTCCTGGCAGGGAAACAACTCCTGCTTCTGATTTATCTGCATCCCACATCCCCACCTCCCCTCCTTCATCCCATTGATTAACATGATTAAGTCTCATCAGCCCAAATCAACAGCACCCCCCCAGCCCCTCCCCATGAGCGGGAAGAAGCTCATCAGACATCACTAATCAAGTACAGCTTGATGACAGTTTTCAGCCAATCACACATGGCCTTCGGCGCTGTGAATAAATAAGGCTGATTTGATCAGTCCAAATTTTTAATCAGACGTTTGAACTGCTGCGGTTATTTCAACAGTTCTGATGGGTTTTGTTCAGTTGAGTGAGGTCAAGAGGAGGTCAGGGTGACTTTGTCTGCACCCCAACTAATTCTTGACAGACACAAAGCACTTTGTTACAAATGTTTTATCAACCCACCAAAAGAGCTTCAGAAACTCAGAAATACTGCAGTGTTTCAACAGAGATCATTGTTGGGATTAATGGAACATTTTATTTTTTGTTTTCTTCTAAAACTGTGAGAGAAAAAAAATGTTTTCATTATTTTTTTCAGTGCCTAAATGTTTAAATGTAGAATGACACATACTGGGTGACATGGATTACATGAGTTTAAGGGATTCTCTATGACTGTATTGCTGAGTTAAGAATTAAGATCAGATGATGACCCACAAGGTAGGAGGTTGAAGAGCAACTATTAAAAAACATACTGGAGAATATCTACTTAGTTGCTTTGGATAAAACACTTACATTCATCAGGAAGTTACAATTTTTTCCATTGCAATGTGATAACATGTCAGATTGTATATAAAGAACTGGTTCAGACAAAACAACCCCTGAACATCATCATCTGTACTGTAATGGTAATTTTGGTGTATGGTAATTTTGCAAGAAACAAATGTTTAAATGGAAGACTTCTGAATAAAAAAAAACAACATAAAAATACAAACACTGAGTCTACCTCTTGGTCTGCTCTCGGTGGGACTTGCCCAGAACACTATCTCTAAGAGAGACACCCAATGAAAGGAAACTCACATTGGCCACCTGTATCCACAACCCTGCTCTTTTTGTCATTAGACCAGAGCTTGTGACCACAGATGAGGGTGGAAGCGTAGATCAACTGGTAAATTGAGAGCTTCACCTTTTGGCTCAGCTCTAGCTTCACTATAACAGATTGGTACAACATCCCCATCACTGCAGATATAGCAACAACCTGTCTATCAATCTTAAAGTAGACATATAGTGCTTTTAAATCATTTTTCCACATTTAAATGATTAATTTAGGGTCTTTATAAAGTAGAACTACAATGATTTGGTTTGAATTCCTCCTTATTCTAACTTCACCAGCTCCCCTTTCACCCCTTCTCTAATATTCTACTAACGTTTTAATGCGCATTTTGAAGTATCACATCAGAAAAGGTGAATGGAAATGGCATGATTCAAAAAAACTTTCTTTAATTCGTAAAAAAGTTTAGACGCTCGCTTGAGGTGGTTTTGGGTTTTTTCGAAAAGAGTTAATGTGCAAAAAGAGAGACCACCTTTGCCGAATAAGTTCTGACGTAGTGAACCTTTACCTCACACAGTTGATCAGCCGTTCCCGCTGTCTGAACATTACTGACACTACACTAAGTGGCACTAGTGGAGTACCTCAAAGCATCAAACACTTTCTCCAAGTCCACGAAACACACGTAGACTTGTTGAGTGAATTGATGCACAATGCAGGACCCTGCTGAGAGTGTAGAGCTGGTCTAGTTTTTCACTACTAGGACCAAAAACCTGTTTTTCCTGAAGCCAAGATTTGACTTTTTGGCAGATCCTCCTCTCCAGGACCCATGAATAGACGTTACCAGGAAGGCTTAGGAGAATGATCCCCCTGTAGTTGGAACACACTCTGTGGTTTCCCTTTTTTAAAAAGGGGGACCACCACCTCGGTATGCCAGTCTAGGTGAACTGCCCCCAATATCCATGCAATATTGCAGAGTCGAGTCAACCAACACAACCCCACAACATCCAGAGCCTTAAGGAACTCATCCACCCCCTGGACCTTGATTTAAACCACCTCAACGACCTTATAGATAGATTGGAGAGCCCAACCTAGAGTCCCCAGGCTCTGCTTCCTCATTGGAGTTGTGTGGGATTGGTTAGTCAAAATATATGAGATTTAAATGTTGAAAATAATTTGGTAGTTGTAATGGATTGTGGAAAACAGTTCCAGAGTCAGGAAGCAGCATAGCTAAAGGTTCTTAGGCCTATTGTGGAGAGGTTGGCAGAAGAAATGGAAATTATCATCACTGGTAAAGATGAGCTTGTGACCTTTCATTCAATGTTGGCTGATATACTCAACCAAACTGGAAGAGTTCGTCCCTTGATGGCATACTTGATTTTTAACCCTAGCTAACAGTTGATTCTACTCTTGAATCCTTCAACATTAAAGTGTGCAAACATCCAGATGTATTTTGAGGTCAGTCTGAGACTTTATGAGGCCAGGAGTTCATGATCAGCTCTCCTGTTTCAAGCCACAATTCTTCAAGAAAACACAGGCTTTTTTATTGTCTATACACTGCTTGTACCTCATCATGTGGTTAAATTGATTTCACAAAGTTACACAACCTTCCCTCAAGGTTCAATAAAGATCTTTTTTTCTGTTTTTTACAGCTTTCATGATGTTGAACAGTAAAGCCCATAACTACAACAGAGGCTGAGACCAGTAACATTTATTTTATTGGATCCTGCACCGATTGATGGCAAGCCTGAACATAGGTCTACAGTATATGAGCAGCATTATTCTAATTAAAAAAACACACACTAAAATCAATGGAAGACAGAAAAACAACATTAAAACCTGTATTTCATTGGGCTGCAATTTTGGTTTTCCACAGCCATAAAGCTAATCCTGAGACTTGTCATTGCTTTACAATAAATGTCTCCTCCAGTAAATATCTGACCATCCCTCTGTTGTAGTCAGAGTTTCAGTAGTGAATCACAGAGCAGAGAAACATTTTACCTCCACAGACAACAGGATTCGTGCCATTGTTCCCGCAAACGCATGGAGAAAGAGGCAAAAGTCTTCCTCCAGTCAAGGAAGACTCATCTTAATACCATTTTTTAGGCTTTTAAAACAATTTATTCTTGTCATAAAAAGACATACTCGTGTGACAGAATGGTACATTAACTAATATTTGATCTCTCGACATGTTTGTTTTGTTTTTTATTACATCAACTGAACAATGTTTGTGTCACTTCAATGTCTGTGTGCAAAACCTAGACCATGTTTGGTACAAATGATGCTAAGACTGATGAATGCAACAGTCTGCACGTTCAGCATGCAAATGTTTATGCAACTCCTGGCAGACTGATGCATTCAGCGGGCTCAGCACCACCAGCACATATAACAGTGCCTTTAAAATACCCTGTTACATCCATCATCAAGAAATGAGGGAATATGTGACATGTAAATGTACCAAGAATCTACGTCCTCAAAAACCAAATAAATGTGCAAGAAGGAGAACAATGAGAGAGACCACCAAGACACATGTGAGCACTCTGAAGTTATAAGCTTCAGCATATGGAAGAAACTGGTCATACAACAACCTTTATCTGGGTTCTTCAACAAATTTTATGTGAGAGTGGCAAAGAGAAAGAAACTGAGAAATATGTCATTTCAAATGAAAATGTGTATTTTTTTAAATTTGTTTGCAATTTTATTTTACTAAGTAGTTGCCGACGGTGACAACCAAGTGATATAAATGCTTGAAAAAGGAATTGTTCTTTATCTGATTTACCAGCCTGCAGCTTTGCCTCATACTGGTTAAGATTGTGTGACTGACTGTGTATTCTTGCACCATGTTGATGCTAATTGTACCAAATAAAAGAAATTTCTAAAACAGACAACCTCTGAACACTGGTGCGCTCTCTGTTTTCTGAGATATTACAATCCTGCTGTTGACTTTTTTTCTTCCCTCTCTTTTTCACAATGTTTATTCCATCTGTCTGAATGGCAGAGACCAAGAATATTGTATTATGTCCTTTCTTGTATCTATTCATGTGCACGTTGCAGGGAGGGAATGAATACAAATTCAGACTGACATACTATTTAAGATTCATGTCGCCACCAGAAAATAAATATTGTATCCATTCCTTTTTCTGAGAAGAATTGGACCAAAAGGTGATTTGGCACCACGAGTGTGTGTGTAGCACTTGGCCTTTCCTTTCCCATCATACAGATTTATTAGATGCTGTCCTGGTTTACTTCAATTTGAGCAGGTGAAGCAGCCAGAGTCAAGCAAAGCTACCTCTTGATATGAAGATGACACTTGTTTTATTTATTTATTTGTTTTTCCCTATTGGGCCAGGGATAAAACTAATGGCTTGGACTAAAAAAAAAAAAAAAATCATAAAAAATACTGAAGTTTTATCTTGATTTCAGTACTGTTCTGGAAACAAACTTCAAATCAAGACATTTAAAATAAAAGAGATCATTGACTGACATAAGCAAATATCTGTTTGCTTTCAATACAATCATAAAAACAAATCATCATCTATATGATTTTGGAAAATCAATGATATATCTAAAAGGTGCTTAAATGTAATGCCGTAAAACAGGTAAGCATTACACATTGTTCAGAGAAAATTAAAGTGTATTTGTTAACAATAATAACATTCATCCATTTTCCAAACCCACTTAATCATTTCAGGGTCAAATATGGAGCCCCAGCAGGTCACATGTCCATGACATCAAGAGTTGAATAATCAAGCAAAGTCAGGAATCTTAAAAAAAAAAAAGATCCAGCCTACCTTGAAGAAATTCATTACACTCAAGGCCCTTAATGTCAGGGCTGTTGAAGAATAACCGTTATTGTCATGATTTGTAGCAGTAGGACCCAGGAATGCAGAATGACATGACAAGCTTAAATAAGACATAAAACTTTAATAAAAAAAAATAAAAAAAAAGGCTGATGTTGACTCTAAAAAACAACTGCAAAACAAATATGAGGAGGTAGAGGAGAACTGGACAGAGGCTGATGAGGAGTGGAGACACCATGGTCAAAATGACAACAGTAAAGTGGAAGCAGTGAAAACTGACAATGAAAAAGCAGGTAGGTTTGCAAAATACGTTGATATGCAGCTGTCGATGGTTCTGTTTAATATTAGCTTGTGTGTTATTGTCGTCCTCCCTAGTTTAACGATTTTATGATGAGACAGTGAAACACTGATTTCTAATGTAAGCCTAATAAGGCTGAACAAATGCCCACTCAGGTAAAGTCCTCTCCTCGGCAGTTTGTGATTCTGATGCGCACGTTTTTGTTTTGATCAAATTAAAAGTCAATCAAAATAAGTAAAGTATACTGCAACCCTTCATCTTTTTAAAGATAGAAACTTCACTGAGTGTGAGATGTTTGATATTAGTTCATCAGCTGGTTCTCAAATATAGAGTAGTTTAGCTATTTAGGAGCTGTCGCAACTATCTGATGTTTTCAACTTTATTGTCATAAAAACTCAAAATACAAACTTCTATTGCTGGCTAAGAAAATCAAACCTCTCAAAAAAAAGTCTCTCCTCTATGTGGTGACAAAAAAAATGGACAAGACTAAAATAAATCATTCTCAGCACCCAGCTGACCCAAATGCAATAACTTTTCCATCATTGGTTTTAACTTTCTGCGTGAATGAGGTAGGCCATTTCTTTGCTATGGAGCATTTACTCAAGAAAATGGAGCTTTGAATGATGTTTGCTCTCCACAGCGTTTTCACTTAATGATTTTTAGGTATGTCTTCATTAAAACTGAGCACTGCTTTGACTGGAGGACTATTCAGCTGCCCGTAAAAAAACGCAGCAGGTTCACTTCTTTATGTGCCCGATGAACTCAGAACAATTTGTCTTTTTTTTCTGTTCACTGAATGTCCTCTTTTAGTTAATTTATTTTACAATCATTTCTAATCAGCTGCTTTGCACTAGCCTTTGCGTTATCATACGCTGAGTTCAGATCAAGAAGTAAACCTGTGTTTTTTAATCAGCAAAAACTATAAAAAGGTGGAATGCTGTCTCCAGGTCAGGAATGAGTCTCTGCCTCAAGTAGAAAAGTTCAATTATCGCAGCGTGTTGTTCACAAGTGATAGTAGAAGAAGCAGGAGTTGGAGCGACTGACTGGGGCCTTGCAGTAATGAGGTTGTTGCTTTTGTCATAGTGAAGAATAATAGTTGAGTCCAAAGGCAAAGCTTTTAATTTACTGTTCCGTTCATCAACATTCTGGATGCAGGAGACAAAAATTAGTTTCCGTTGGAGGGTGGCTGGCTCAGACTTCAGGCCCCGACACCCGAAGCTGCGAAATCAGTTCTCATTGACGAAGTCGCTGCACATCAAAAAGGTAGAGCTGGTCGGTTCCTGATCTACTGGAGTTAATGATTCAAGTCCTCACACTGAATCAGGTCCCAGGAATGCGAGGTCTAAACTAACTCAAATCCTTTATGTCCTCTGGCATAGCAGACTAAAGTCAGCAGGTTAGCAAACACACTATAGAAGCGGCAATGATTCAGATTCACATTAGTAAGCTTTTTGCTCTGATTCAATAGTGACTCAAACAAACCGGGTTACTTTAGTGATTGACTCAGATTAACACAGTTCCATAAAATAAACAGTCATCTGATTACAGTGCCTCCAAGGTACCTCCATTTGAAGGTTGTCTGGGCGTGTCCCTTTGGGGCAGGTCCAGAACTTACTGAATGGAATATTTTAGGGTCCAGCTATATGACAATCTAAAAAATTTCAGCTATTAGTTCAGCTACTTGTTTTTTTTATATAATATGCTCTGATTTAAGAGAATAACCAGTCCATATTTATATAAAGCTATGTAGAAGTCCCTTTGGGCATATCCTGAAACTCCATGTGGCCTCTGATAACTAAGCAAAGGTGCGTCTCACATGCTTTTGTGAAAAACCTTTTCTATCCCTACTTCACACTGGTCAAGGTTGTAGGGGTGGTGCCCATCCCCCTCCATCTACATTTAAGGGCATACAGAACCTGGGCAGGTCACCAGAACATCAGAGGACCATATGATAAACCAAACAAACTTTAAGGATGAATTTCTTAACAATACAGGAAATTTCCTTATGTGTCAACTTTACACACTAACCTTTACTTCATTGGTGTGAGTCTGCATCTTTAGTGTAACATTGCAGGCAGAAAGAGAAACTGGTATCTTTTAAACTGGCTGCTTCGTCTTATTTTGCTTCATATTCCCTCCTTAATACCCATCTTTGTCCTCTGGAGTAGATGTGCGTACATCTGCTACATATTTGATTCGCCTCTTTTTTTTCCCCTGTCTCTTTCTCAGAGAGCATTCACCTCCTTTTTTGTACCAAATGATGGCAGGATCTTCTGACATCTGTGCCCCTGCTTTACAAGTATCACAGGAATAGCTCCTGTATAAATTACCGTTTGGTGCACAACAAAGAAGTGGAGCATGTGATGTACAAATTACCCCCATATGTTGCCAGGAGGTAACTATTCTGTTTGCAGTGGGAAGCTGTGTGTGTCTGAGGGACACATTATGATTTCAAAGGTTAGTGCACAGCACAAATAGAACATGAGTGGGTTTGATAATCACAGACAAACAACGGGCCGCTGATCCACCATGTCAGCCCGAATCTGCAGCTGCTTGTGTTTCTGTCAAAGACACCAGAGAACAGTTTGTTCAAGACTCATAAGTTTAATGTGCAATAGGTATGCAAACAAATATCTGTTACATAATGGAAGCTGGAGTCAGTATAAGTGCATGTTATAAATTACAGAACAAAGATTTAACTTTCTTTAGAAAATAATTTCTTAGGATTTTTGAGTAGATGAGCCATGTAGTAATTAAATTGTTAAAAAACGTCGACACATTTTCAATATTTAGCTCACTTTCTGAGTGTAAAATCCAAGTTAAAAATGTCCTTTGATATTTTATTGTTATTTAGCTCATATTTCTTACATTTGGCTAATTTTTTACTTAATGTTAAATGTTATGTGTAAATTTTAAATCCTAAATCTAAATGTAAAAATGAAATCTTAAATGTTGCAGCTAAATAACTAGAAGCACTCAGAGAGTGCATAACACCGCCAATTTCAAACTGGCTTTGTGCGCAAAAGGAGAGAAAAAAGTCAGAGACTCATCACCTGACGTGTTTCATCCACAACTGGTACCGAATTAAGCTCCAAAGTTTTCATCAGTCAGATTCCACCATGCAAAACGTCTGTTTTATCCCCTTTTCTGAGTTTTTAACGGTTTGACCATCTTCAGTACTTCCTCATAGTCAGCGCAGCAGACACTGACAGCTAGCACACCCATAGGTTTTTCAGTAATTTCGTCCACAGACAGACAGACAGACATAACGACAGACAGACATATGCGACCGAAAACATTACCTCCTCCCTTGGCGGAGGTATAAGCAACTTTAAGAATTTTGGAATTGAAAACAGCCTTTGACGTTAGTGCACAGCTTTTGTTGTGATGCCATCATACTGCGACAAGAAACCACCAACTTTGCTAATGATGCTAAAGAGGATATTCATAATTTTATTTTTAAATATTAAAAACAAAATGAATGGTACATGGGATCCAGCAGTTTGAGGTGGAGCTCAAACACCGGCCACAACTACAAGTTTGTTATCTTGTAGGGAAGTGTTAGCAGCGTTAGCAGCATCAATAACGTTAGCAGCGTCAGCAACGTTAGCAGCGTTAGAGGCTGCTTTTGTTGCTAATTGCAAAGACTGTGTTCCATTCTGAAAAACTTGAACTTGAACTTCAACATTGATGGTTCTACTTTTACATTTACACATTTAACATTTAAATTGATCATAGTAAAAATTTGCAACATGTAGGAACACTGAGCTAAAATTAAAATGTTAGTGAAATTGTTTTAACTCGATATAATCCTAAAAAGTGAGTTAAACAGTAATAATATGTTAGTAACATTTTTAAACATTTGGTACTTGGCATCCCATAGTATAAGTACATGTATGTGACCAAGTTCCTTATGTATGATTTTTCTCCTTTTTAAAAATGAAAGCATCATTTAGTGGTTCATAACAGAAATAAATTCCTATGTCTTCCTCCCATTATTGCTTTTAATTAGCAGCACTCCAACTTTGCTACAACTCAGTGATCATTATATAATAGTTTAGTAATTTCATCTAATCCTTTATACCAGCTCTTGTTTCTTGTAAAAGGCACTCAGGGAGGGGAAAAAAAGAAGCTGAAGGCAGCTTTGCTCCATCCATCTGGTGGATTGACAGGTCTATGTCTCTATAACAGCAGCTTCAATCGTGTGTGATTCTCAGTCTTACTTAAAATGCGCTCATCAACTATTGGCTTAAATTCACAGACATTTAGAAATTCTTCTTTAAACATAAAAGAGTAACATGTGGTTAGCCCAGTTTTTTTATATAAAAAGACTCATTTAACAGGAAGAGAATCAGAGATAAACTGGGTTTAACATCTTCCAAATACTGGAAGAAACGAGTGTTTTCAGGCACGTTTCCCCACAACTTGGTTAAAGCTAAACCTGGAAACCAGATATTATGTTTTATTTTAATTACATGAACATTTCACAGCACTTCATAAAAACAAATTTTCCGAAGTTTTCCCTTGAGTAAATCCTGAAATTCCAAGATATATTTCAGTCACACAAAACATTCAGATCTTAGCGCTTTAAGTGGTGAGAAAAATATTTTCTGCAGCAATAAAAGTTTGCATGTTAGGAGTTATGAAAGAGGTTAGAAATTTGTGTGTTTTTTTAAATTGATGGCTTCCCATTTTGTTTATAGCCATCCCCGCCACACATTTTCACATGTCATAAATCCTGTGTCTCTCAAAAAAACTGTTTACGTCTAAAGTAAGGCAGAGAGGCACCTTGCGGGGGGGGGGGGGGGGGGGG
>JAUBOC010011434.1:0-10489 GCA_032275365.1 Anablepsoides cearensis | reverse complement strand
TGGGATTCCCCCAGATGAGCTGGCCCAAGTGGCTGGGGAGAGGGAAGTCTGGGTCTCTCTGCTTAGACTGCTGCCCCAGCGACCCGATCCCGGATAAGCGGCAGAAAACGGACAGACAGCCCACAGATAATGATGGTGTTACTGCGGAACGTGGCTAAACAGATAAGAAACAGATTCCCTGCAGTGAGTTCTGCGAATGGCCTCAGCGAGGACCATGGAGATGTCTATGACCTGTATTTTAGAACATTGTTTCATCTTCTCCTCCTGAGGGATTGTGTTGGTGACCACAACAGCTTCAAAACACGCGTTGTTGATGCGTGAAACGGCAGGGCCAGAAAAGATGCCATGTGTCACGATGGCGTATACTTTGGTGGCACCAGCAGAGATCAATTTGTCAGCAGCAAGGCACATTGTCCCGCATGTGTCAGCCATATCGTCCACTATAATGGCAACCCGATCCGTCACATCTCCTATGAGAATCATGCGGTCCACCTCATTTGCCTTTTTCCTTTCCTTGTGAATTAAAGCAAAATCCACATTCAACCTGTCTGCGATTGAGGTGACCCTCTTGGCTCCTCCTGCATCAGGTGACACAATGATACAGTTTTGCCACTCTGGGATGTTCTCTTTGATCCATTTCAGCACAGCTGGCTCTGCATACAGGTTGTCAACAGGAATGTTGAAGAAACCCTGTATCTGTGAGGCATGCAAATCCATGGTGATAATATGATCTGCGCCTGCTACAGTTAGTATGTCGGCCACCAGCTTGGCAACGATGGGAACACGGTTTGTGTCCATCTTGTCTTGCCGGGCATAAGGGAAGCAGGGGATGACAGCCGTGACCCTGGAGGCAGAGGCAAACTTGCAGGCACGGATCATGATCAGCATCTCTGACAGAATGTTATTGATTTCCCCACGGCAGCTCTGCACGATGTAGACGTCTTTCCCACGTATGCTCTCCCCGATCTTCATGTATGTTTCTGTATCGCTGAATTTTTTTGTAACCATCTTCCCCAGTTCAAGACCCAGCCGGTCTGATATTTTCCGAGACAGATCCGAGTGAGAGCTGCTGCTGAATATCTTGATGTTCAGCATTTTGTTTTTTTCATAGTGTGTGTCAGTGGGTGAAGTCTTAAATGCTTCATAAGACTCTGGTTTTCGTCCTGGATCAGGGTCTGGTCCTGAATCAGGCTCTGGTCCTGGATCAGGCTCTGGTCCTGGGTCAGGGTCTAGTCCTGGATCAGGCTCTGGTCCTGGGTCAGGGTCTAGTCCTGGATCAGGCTCTGGACCTGGATCAGGCTCTGGTCCTGGGTCAGGTCCTGGGTTTGGTATTTCAGGCTCTCTCAGAGATCCTTCAGGAATATTTGATAAATGAAAAACTTGAGCGAATTTGTATTTGTATTTGTATTTGTATTGAGATATTAAACTACGTACAGGGAAAAGACAGATTTTCTGAGCCAACTGGACATATTTAAAAAGACTTTCTCTGTTTGGGAGGAAAGTCTGTTTAATCCAGCCAAACCAGGAGACAATTATATTTTTCAATCTGTTGAAACGAAAGGATTGGTGGTTTGAAATATTCAAAGACATTTGAATCAATCAGCCTAAAATACAGGACCTCTCTCTATGGCTTCTGAAGGTAAACTGTCTGAATACTGACTGCTAACGTGACACACTCTGTGATGTCATCAGTTACGTCCGGATCAAAGAACTTCCGGTGAACGAAAAGCCCCAAGTCACTTGCAACGCAAACAGCGAGAAGACGCAGCAGCGCAGAGCCAATACATGACGTCATCACGCAGACGTGCGTCTGTCCGGAGCGCAGCTGAAGAACAGCTGAGAGAAAACAGCTGAAGGCACAGAAGTACAGCAAATATGTTCAAGTCAAAGTGATTTACCCTTAGAGCTGCACAGCACACAGAACACAGCAGCTTGTTTTTAGAAAAAAACATGTTTCTTTTTTTAAACAGCTGACGGGCTGTGATTGAATACAGTTCTGAACTGTATAGTTTATTTTCAGACTCACCACCAGAGGGCGCTGCCGTTTTATGAGTCATGTTATGTTTATAGCATAATGTTCATAAATATAGTGAGAGATGACAAAAGGTAGTTTGAAAACGAGTGTGCGTCAGTTTTAGTATGTATGTATAAACATGATAATTTTATTTTTCTGGACATTTTTGTTTTACTTATCCAACTCGAGAGCTATGCTTTAGTTTACTTTAAAATATATAATATTTAAAATAATATTTATAATATATAAAATTTTACATCATGTTTAGTCGCTTTCTTTTACTTTATTTAACCCTATAAGTGATTGAAACACAAGACAGGAGTAATGAAAAGGGTCTTATTTTCATTATGACCAACAATGGTTTATTCTTGACTGGTTTAAGCCTTTGGGCCTAGTAGGCTTTCAAGTGTTTATATTCATGTTTTGTTTGTTATTTATCATTGTAGAACCACACACACACAATCCTACATCTGAATCTGCCAATAAACCCCAGAAAGCATCTATTTTGTAGGTCTAAGTGGCTTAATTTTTTTAAAAATCTGCCAGAAATTACAATGACTATAAAAGATGAAACAATGTTCAACTATTCAACTTCAGTGACTTTACACTGAAGACCACACAGTGCTTGGACCGTTTCAGACTCACGTGGAAAGGACTTCAGACGGCAGGTCGGTGATGTAGGAGGTATAGACCTGCCAGTCAGGAACTGAGCCACCTCATTGGTGAAAGTGTTGCAGTTGTGCTCAAACAAACGATACCTGTCACCTCTGAGCAAAAAGAAGGGGATAGACTGAGGATAGATACGGGATAGACTCTGAGAGGAGCAGAGAGCCAGTCTCCTCCATGTTGTTCTGTGTTCCTGTTGCTGCAATAAAACTCTGCTGATCATCCCACAAAGTATCTTCATCTCTGGATCACATATTTCTGTCTTTGTTAAATAAATATTTCCACGACAAGGGCCTTATCAAGTCCACTTGGACAACAAGGCACTTTACAAAAACCTGTAATATTAAGTGTTTGCATTTATGAAACTATGTCCTAAATAGTGCTTCATGTGTTAATTGTGTTAATTGTTACTTTTTCTTTGCAAAATATTCCTCCTCCAAACCCAAGTCTTCAAGGGCGTAACTTTCAGTCTACCATTGAGGGGGTTATGCTCACTGCCTATTAATTTATTGAATTTATTTTTGTGAAGGATCTTTTGAGGGTTAAAATATATTGTAATGCTTTTACTGTGATATATTTAACTTCTCTGTTTTCTTAGTTTTTACTCTGCATTTTTTCTGTTCCACCCTCAACAATTAGGAAAAAGCCACCCCCAAAACAACTAAACAAACAAAAAACAAAACAAACAAACAAACAAACAAACAAAAAACACTATCACTATATTTTAAAATAAGGCTGGTTTTGCCTTTGATTTATGTAATATTTATACAGTGTAAAATAGTAATTTACTTTTTTAGGCTTCCATTACACAAACTTGTCCTTTGAGAGATGGTGAGTCAAAATCAGACAAATTTCAAAGTATCACCAGTGAAGAGCATCCATTATAAAACAGGCAAATATTAATAAATATATGATATTACTAGCTGAATTAATTATTCAAATAGCTAGTTATTGATAACTTCAATGGTGTAGATCAACGTTACTTATAAATGATATATTTTCCTATCTAGCTTTGTCAGCTGTGAGGATGTCATCTTTGCTCTAACAGTGCTAACAGAATATCAAAATAAAACTCAACTGTGATATGACAAGTTTTATAATACATTTTTTTACACACACTAAACTAAACGCTGGTTTAAACAAATTGCGTCAAGTCAAAATACTGCCAGGATAAGATGGAAAAACGTATTTTACCTTCAAAATAATAGCTTTGTCCGTAAAACACACGGGTCCCAAAGCAGCGTTTGAAGAAACGTCTCAGTAAAATTTTAGTCTTATTTTGAAATCTACGCAAACGGAAGTCATTTTGTCGGTGAACGTAATGACATCATCGTTCTCGTTTGACTTCTGATTTAAAGGTCCAGTTTTAGCTAGCTGAGAGAAAATTCAGCCTTTTCGAGTTTAAACAATGAATAAGACTACAACGCGACACAATGTGCAGCTGTACATTTATGATTTATCACGAGGAATGGCTCGCAGCATCAGTCCTATCATGTTAGGTAAGATATCAAAGATTTAAAAAATAATGAATGATGCAGAATCGGTAAAAATATGTTTTCCCCTTCAGCTGTCCTAATTAATAACATCCGGTTTTTATTATTTTAATTATTTTTTTTTAATTATTATTAATGGTCATTTCCTCCAATAATTAATACAAAATGACTGATGGAGATTCATACGATAATCAGGCTTATGTGGGTCATGAAATGTGAGCTACAATTAAGCTCCTATTTAGACCAGCTTGGCCTGTAAATGTAACATCTGGTGCCTGTTTTTCTCACTCATTTTCTTCTTCTTGCAGGTAAACAGTTGGATGGTATATGGTAAGTCTGAACTGCTGAGCCTTAAAAACACAGACAAAGAAATTAATATTATTGAATATGAAGCAGATGTTACTGTGTTGGCTATTGTTTTGCTTATTAAGGTAAAAAAAATCACGTGGTGAAATGTAATGACAGATATGTTGTAATATTAACAACATGCTTCAAAATATGTGCAGCATTTTGCTGGTAATGAAAACAGTTGCTATATTATCAGAGTTTCTTTCAATATCATTATAGTAATTACTGGGTTATTTTTTAAGCTAAATGGCTGATTATTTTTTTGATAGCAGATTCAGATTTTTTTTGTGTGTAAACTCCAGTGTTCAGTTTTGGATTTATTTCTGTGCTTTTTTTTTCAGGCACACAGCTATTGTGGCTTATGGAGATGAATTCTTCTTTGGAGGAGAGGGGATCTCCAGCTGTTCCCCGGTAAGGAACAAAGCATGAAGGATTTTGGTTTCTTTGGCAACAAAAATCTAGATTAAGCAGCTTAAACTCTAAAGGAAGTTTTACAAACTCTGAGTTTATTCCTAAACTGAGTTTACTGATCCTAATCTGGAAATTCCTGGATTCTGAATCCTGAGAGATTGATTACACTGAGGTTATATAATTCAAAGTACCTTAACCTTGAGTTAAGAACGTACTTGTAGACGATGCATCTTAGAAAGTTTATAATAAATTAATATTAATAATAATTTGAGAAAAAACATTTGTCTGTAAAACAAGATTCTCAGAACCAGAGGCTAATTATAGTAAAAAATTTAAATATTGAAATTTCCTAAAAAAATGTTTGCACCCCAATTTCAGTCTAAAAATAAAAAAAGAACAACCCTTGTCAGTTTGCGTCAGGAGGGGACCAACAACTCAGGGTTTACATCAGTCTGAAGCTCTTCTCTGCTCTTTTTATAGTTGTATTTGCTTTTTCACTTCAGAGAGAAAATCTTTGTGTGTGTTTTTTGTCAGGGTGGGACTATGTTGGGACCTCCAGACACAGTGGTGGAACTGGGTGAGACTGAAGTCACCGAGGAGATCTTCATGGATTACCTCTCATCTCTCGGTGAAAGCACATACAGGTCAGAGAAAACCAGCTTTCCTTTAAAGAACACACAAAGAGGTCAGTAATTTCAGCACACAGATCCAGTTTGTAGCTCTTCTCTTTTTGTTTCTTTTTGCTCAGAGGTGACAGGTATCGTTTGTTTGAGCACAACTGCAACACTTTCACCAATGAGGTGGCTCAGTTCCTGACTGGCAGGTCTATACCCTCCTACATCACCGACCTGCCGTCTGAAGTCCTTTCCACGTGAGTCTGAAACGGTCCAAGCACTGTCTGGTCTTCAGTGTAAAGTCATTAGAGCTCAGCATTGCACAAAGGCTTTATTTGAGTCAGTAGATCTTGTCGATTGCACAGTCTTGAATTAAGACACACAGACGTGAGCTTCTGAAACAAGCCACAGCTCCCAGAGGAGTTTTCCTTTCACTGTGTCCTACTTACTCTTGTTGAGCTGTTTGGATGTGTCTTTGATTTCTGTTAGTCACAAGGCCAGACACAAGTTTTTGCCACTAATTCAGAGCGACTTTTCTGCATCCAAGCAGCCCTGCCTGCAGCTACACAAATCACACGGCTCCAGTTTCACATACAGTCTTAGAGAAAAAGTTAGGAAGCTTTTTAAAAAATGTAAATAAAAACAGGCTGAGGCTCTATTTACTTATGACTCATTTAAATTGGATTTTTTTATTGATAGTAAGACAAAAGACAATGTAAGAACATAAAAAAATGTTAAAATAAAAATAGTTTTTCATGTAAGCAGGTTGGGATGAGAAGAACACATTGTGTCAGGTTGAAATGCTAAAATACTCAGTTGTGCAACACCATAGAGCTAAACAAATATGTTTTTACAACAGCTGAACAACATGATGGGGTAGAAACAGAGCATCACAGACCAGTCGTGTCTTTCTGAAGTAATGACAGTGAAGGAATGCATATCATTAAAATCTTTTCATTGGTTCTTGAAATATTTTTCTAACATGATAAAGAACAAACACAGACAAAAACATCATCACTATTATATTATATGTTACGTTACGTTACGGTATGTTATACAGCTTTTTACTGATTTATAACACAGTGAAGCCCCGATTTGCGAGGGCGTTACATTCAGAGTACCCATAAATTGTGAAAAAATGTGAGTATTAGATGCATTTAGGGTGGCATCATAATGCAGCAAGAACCAAATAAAAATACACTTAGCAGCTACACAGCACACAGTACTGTACAGTAAACTGTTAGAAGGTGGAAATGCTGAGCTCCAGTACGTACAGGGCATGCATCACATACAGTAGTGTTGTTTTTTATGGAACTGAATTTACTTTAATATTTATGTTACAAAATTAGTAAATTGTATTCTTAATAATTTAGCTTAAAAACAAGAAAAGAAATTGACGTTCCTGACTGTTTATCTGGTTCTGCACTATCATGGGGATCACAGCAAGCTACTAGTAGTTAGGTTTTATGAAAAAATCCGCAAAAGATTCCCTAAACTGTGAAAAACAACTTCACTGTGAACTCTGCTCAAATTCTTATATTTCTGATGTTTGTAGTGATTTTCAGCAGGACACAAAAGCAGGAACACTTTTCCATCTTAAAAGGCAAAAGCTAACAGAAACTGTATTTTTTGGGAGAAGGTGAAGGTGCTGTAAAATATTTTATGATTTATTAATTCAATTTTAGAGCCAAGACAGGCCCCCAGAAATGATGTAATGGTAAATATGGAAGTTCTCTCTCATATCTGATGACTTGACTCTTGGGCCTGGTCCCAATACGTGCACTAAACCATAAGCCCCTCTATGAAGTGCGTACTCTGTCGAAGTGCACGTAAGGGTTCGAGTGTAGGTTAGGATTGTGCAAAGAATTGGAGAATTGGGTCAGTACAGGTTACGTAATCGACTTGCACTCCTGCGTCGTAACTGAAACATCCAAAATGGCGTGACCGGTTGCTGTTTTGGCACATGTACAGTAGAGTGAAACAAGAATTATATCAATACTTTACATTTAAAAATAGTTTTTTTCATGACAGACGGCTTGCTCGGTGGACTTTCTTCTTTGGATTTTATTGGCGGTTGGCGCACTAATTTAAGTGTATTACCACCACTAGACTGGAAGGTGCCTGGTGGACATTGCCATATTTCTGCCTTTTAGTGTGAAACATCAACACAGTGATGAATTGGAGGCAATACACTTGGCCGAAAAATGCTTGGATGTGGTCTTCTCCACAGGGGGTGCAATAGACCACTAAGGAGAATTAGGACACACTTGCTGTGTCCAAAACGGCAGGCCGGGTCCTCCGAAGGACCCAGACTATCCGGTTGAGGTGGGTCGGGTCCTTGGTAGACCGGGAAGACCGAAAAAATAGTGTCTGTGAATTTGTACGGTCTAGCCTCCCGTCCTTACCCCGGCTTACGTCATGTCACCTAGCAACCATGACGACACTAAACAGAAGCAAAATTAGATCAAAATGAGAAAAATATCAATTTTTTAGCGTTATTAATATCACAAGACAAAAAAACCCCAATAAAATTAACCTGAAGAACTAATGTACCCGCCGTAGATGCACGTTTATTTCGCTAAATAACTAACCTAACCCTATTTAAAAACATGTCTATACCAATGATAAATGTAATAAAATTACAACCGCTTGAATTTTTTAATTTTTATATCGCCGGATTTTTATTTAAAACATATTCTTTTCTATTCTTCGTCCGACATTACTAGCATAAAAAAATCTCCGGTCGGGCCGCAATGGGATATGCAAGGCCGTGAAGGATCCATCGAACCCATCCTTCAATTCGGGGAAAATGAAGGACGCGTTTGTCGGCCGCATTGGAGGAGTCTTCGGTTTGGGACGGCCTTTGTCGCAGCGTTTTGACATAAGCGGCCGACGAATTTGGAGGACCCGGTCTCGCCGTTTTGGACACAGCCAGAATTCACTCGAACCCTTCAGTTGGAACTCTCATTTAAAGAACACAAGGGGAGTATTGGGACCGGGCCTTGGACATCAGTTTCTGCAATTCTAAAATATGAAAATTTTAGGTGTGTGTGTGTATTTTTTTGCGCAAGGAGTGTGTTAAATAAATAGACTTCTCGATTATTTTATTGTTTAAAGTAAATGATTTCAACCGATCACACAGTAATAGTGAATCTGAAATCCTGTTAATTGATGACAAAATATCTTACAGTGCAATCACTGATTTTCAATTCTGCCCTAAAATATCAAATCTCTTTGCTCCACCTCCAGACCATTTGGACAGATTCTGCGGCCGATTCTTGACTCCATCCAAATCGCCCCTCCGGGAGGTAACGTCATCAATGGAGGAAGAAACATTTAAGCAGGAGGAAGGGCTGAATGCTCTCCAGGTCACTTTCATTGCAGTCCAGTGGTGTCCAAATGTCCGTCCTAAAGGGCCGGTGTCCTGCATGTAGTGCTTAATTAGTAGGCCTCCTCAGTGTGCCATCAAGGTCCGCAGAGGCCTACTAATTAGGCACTCCTTAGGTTCAGCTGTGTTGAACCAGGCCAGCTCCTAAAACATGCAGGACACCGGCCCTTTAGGACTGACTTCATACACCACTGCTGTAGTCAGCCAGCAGTAAGTCTTCATTCATTTTTGTTTTATTTCTCTCTTTCTGAATCAAACTGAACAGCCTCTGATTTAAGAGGGAAATAAAAGCCCACCTCCCTGCACAGCCTTTTATAAAAATATTGTATTTAATAAAGAGTTGTGCATCGTTTCACACCTTGCACTGAGCTCCTTCAATCAGACCATGTAGAGGTTGATATAAACCTAGTTTTTGGTGTTACATTCTATAAGTACTGTAATCACCACTGAATTATCCTGATAAATCAATAAAATCTTATTGGACAGTCTGCACAGCTGCTGACTACAGTGATCAGAGTGCTCACTATGCTGTGGAAATGTTCTGCACAAATCATTTTAAGTGGATGTCCAAGAAAAGGACATCTCTTTTTTATTATTGTCAATCATTTTTGTTTATTTATGTTTTGTAGTTTGTAGTATTTTGTCCCATCAACAATTCTTTACTATCTGTATGTTTTGTGTTTGTTGTGGTCACCAATTTCCTTTTTTCAGTGTTTCTGCCATACGCACATTCCCAGGAGAGGAAATAGTTCATTTGAAATTCTCAGTGTGCAAGTTAGCCTCATTTGTTAGCAGGAAAGTCAAACGACGACTAATGAGATTCTGGTGATTCGATGTGGATATCTGTCCACAAACTCTTTATCTACTTTCTGAAAACAAACAAAAACCTTGAGGTGCTCGAGTTGTTTCTGAACACATTTAAAAAGATTGTTTGTTGTTGTGTTCAGTCAAAGTTAACGCGCCAGTCCTGCTAAATGAGAAAAATTGGGTTGATTTTTTATTTTGTGTTTCTGATGCTACGTGTTCATTATAAACATTAGCGCGTGCGTATGCAGAGCCATGTCCCTCACTCTCAACAATAACCCGCTCGAGTCCTTTAACAGCCACCAGAGTGTGTTTGAAATGAAACACACGTCTGTGCCTTCATATCTGCTTAACAATAGTTTGGCATCAACACAAACACTGTTGGGATTCAGTATAGGTAACAAATAGCACACAAAGTGGTCAGCAATAGAAATTTAGCATTTGTCTAAAGGGCCTGGAGGCGAATAAATGGGATCAAAACTTAGTAAGAAGCTTTTAGCCATGTTAACATGACGCACAGTACAAATCAAACTCAGTATTACCTCCAGCAAATCACTTGCTTTTAGGGATTAAACCAGATTTAAGCTAACAAACTCATTGTGTGCTTAAACATATCAGATGATGAGAAACTATTTCTATCAATAAGCAATAAATAAACCAGATACAGTTAGGTCCATATATATTTGGACACTGACACAAATTTTGTCTTTTTACCTGTTTACTGAAACATATTCAAGTTATAATTATAAAA
>JAUBOC010011376.1:0-10492 GCA_032275365.1 Anablepsoides cearensis | reverse complement strand
TATTATTATTATTATTATTATTATTATTATTATTATTATTATTATTATTATTATTATTATTATTATTATTAAAAAACTACCTTTTTTACTATTTAGTGAACCCGAACAAGTAAAAGCAAGGCATGCAGTTTTTAGAACCATCCGAGAAAGTACCAAACTAAACAGTTTAGGAGAATATTTTCTACATGAATGCCTCCTTTTTGCCTTTTCATTCAAGTTGAGCTAAAAACCTGCAGAGAAGCTGGGCATGTGCGGCAACTTTCCTGCAACCCACTTGCAGACAAAAGGCAGAAAATGAATTGATTTGACTTGTTCAACAGTTTCCAGACCATTATTCAAGTTATTCTGGCCATTCAGTATAAGAAGTCTGCCAATGTCAGATACTGTCTAACCACAATGTGTCATGTGAATTTATATAGAAATAGAAGAGAGTTCTATGAAAACAAATAAATAAACAAAAACAAACAGGCTAGCTGTTTTGTTCCCTTGCCCCGTTCCCAGGCAGGTCTGAACTTTCTGCATCACAAAGCTGGTTCTGAAGACAGATGATCAAATAAACAAGAAGAGGTGAGTTAATGAATACAGGAGAGGATGAGAGCACACAGACTTTCTGATCATAAAAGGATCTTTAAATGAATAAAAACAAGATATTTATTGATTCATAGAAATGTCAACACTATTATACATTTGAGCTTTTTAAAACAATTTTTTCATGTAGACTCTAAATCTATCATGTAAATACAGTCTGGCCTGTCAAAAAACACCCACCAATCACTTGGGTCCAAAGGTAACAAATGCCACATTTCTGTATGTATAATGGTCACCATGTGTTCCTGATGCAAATAATGTGTAAGTTGTAAGTTGAATGGTGGTTACAGAGTAATTCAATCTAAGAATAATTTCTACTGCATAACCTTGGATATTATTGCTGGTGTGTGTTGTTAGTGTTTTGTTCTTACCTGTGACCTTGTTGCTGCTTGTCTCTTGTCTTCACAAATGCATGTAAATGAGCTGCCAGTGCTGCAGTCATTGTGCAAAATATTTAATCAACTTCAGGGCACGTATTTATCAAACTTTTTAGATTTACTTAAGTGTAAATAAAACTCTTAGCTAAAAGCTGAGACTAAAATCAGTTATCAAGCGTCTCAGTTTAAGCGAAGTGTAAAAGCCTGAACTTGCGAAGCCGAACAGTCGAAGCTGGGAGGTTACGAGCAAGGTTGGACCCAAAACGCAGGCAGAACTCGAGGAATCAAAATGAAGTTATTTATTAACGCAAAAGGTCAACGTGGCGGCGATACCAAAAACAACAGGCAGCAGGAAAACACGGGAGCAAAACCAGGGCAACATCAAACAATGACCGGACGAGGAAGTGGAAGTAGTGAACCAGTAATATAGTAGCAGGGTAAGTGGAAAGTGGAGACAGCTGGGTGATTGCGGAGTACAGACAGGTGAGAGAGAATAATCTGAAAGGGGCTGAATAAACTGAGGGCTGAGATGAGAGTAAGAGACACAAGAGGAACAGAGCACAAGACAACAGACAACACATCCTCACAGAAGCGTGGTCACGTGGTTGTTCAGCGTTCATTTTCGCACACACCTTTCACACCGCATCGAGTTCCTGGAAAACCCCTCCCATCACCCAAAATATAGGACAAGGACCTCAGTCGACGTAAACATCCAGGAGAATTTAGATCCACAGCCCTTCAAGGCCATGTAGGGGGAGCTAAATCAGTTATCACAGTTTGGGAACAGAAGAAAATGTTTTGAGTCAGGCAGACAACAGTAATTTTCTATCTGCCTTAATGTCCGCTGGTACATCCAATGTGGCGAATCCAATCAGACAAATAGTGTGGGCAATGCCACCGACTCGAGCTATCACCTTCTCCAAGATCAATTCCATCACGCCAGCGAATTCCAGGGACCGCAGCCGGCCTGCAACCCTCAGCAAGAACCGCTTGCAGACCAAGTCCAGCTCACACAGGACTAGAGTCTGAGTGCTGATAGAACGGCCATCCTTCATATTGGTCAGGCAGACAGGAAATGGCATGAATAGCCACCAACGCTGTTTTGCAGAACAACAGGAGCCCACCAAGCCAATCTGTAGAAATCCAGTGATCAGAATCCAAATACACATCCAGCTAGTTGTCCTTGTCGAACAGAGGTCTCACCTTTGACATGTTCTCACTTGGAAGAAAATTTGTTCCAAGATTTCCTTAAGAGACCAGCTAACCAAATCCATTAAAAAAAGTCCATACTTTCTGGTTTCTGTTTCTCCGAGAGCAGAAACAAAAAAAAGGGATTTGTTTGAACAAGTTAGGATACATCTGTAGGCTATTCAAAACATGGTTAACCTAACCGGTCGCTTCTTACCAAGGAGCAGAGAAGGAAGCACAGCCAGGCTACGGTCGACGCTACGAGGACCTGGCATTATAGAAGGAGAAAGGCAAAGTTCCTCGCCTCCTCACGGCAGCACGTTTAACATTAGTTTGTGCTAAAAAACAAATCATGTCATGTTATAATATTAAACACAAGACATCACTTACTTTGCTATCCTCTGCAGATTTGTGAGGAACAATAATAAATTTCCTTTCAGTAGAAAGTACTTGGGTAAATCTTGCTGGGAGTATTTTCCAAACTAAACTATTTTCACAAACTACAACTTTCTTTGGCAATATTGCTGGAAAATTCTCCATGACTGTTGTAAAAACAGCACTACAAACCTTCGTACTGTGAAGAAGTGGGTGGAGTTCCACCTTGGGTTGCCAGGTGAGGGGCTGGGCTTAGGTTGGGGTGGGTTGGAGTACGGTTTGTGACATCTCAAACTGTTGGTGTTTGAAAACAGGTCAATTATAGACACAAAAATACTTTTACTTATAGTTAAAATACCTCTGGGTGCATTTATTTTATTTTTTTTTTTTTTTTTTTGTGGTGCTTGGACTGTTTTTAGAAGCAGTACAGACCCAAATATAAGTAAAAAAAAAAAAAACTGAAAAAAGTTAATTGTGCATATTAGGTCCCATTTATGAAACTAAAACCACCAGCATCAGTGTGTGAAACTGAGTAGCATGATATTGTGTAATGTTACTGCTGGGCTACTGCAAGGCTAATTTTGTTAAACATTACAGCTGCACAATAGACAAATTAATGTGTGGCAACCTGGTGTTGCTGAAGATCATATGTGTGCCAGAGAAGTCAATACAAAAAGAGGCGTCCCTGTTTGTATCTATCCATTTTTTTTACACACTTCTTTCCTGGGTTGTCTCTAGCAGTCTTCTCTGTCTGAACATGTTAGTCCTCAACATGATGTCCTTTATCCTTAAGGTGTGGCACAGCTGAGTCTGGTCCTGAAGAGTTGCTCTCCATTAGTCTGTGGAGAGGTTGTTTAATTTCTCTGAACACTCCTCACTATACTGAACTGCAGACACACCACTCAGCTTGGATTTGGAGGTTCTGGTCTTGGGATGGACCAGCCTTTGTCTGAGGGTCCCGTTGGGTTCAAAATGTACCAGGATCTTGTGTTTAAAGAAAAACATCCTGAGGTTTTCAGAAACCTGTTTCTCCACAGGAGAGTGTCCTTGCCCTTCAGTCTTTGTGGGGACATGTTCTGATGATAGAAAGTTTGTGCTCCAGTGGGTGGTGAGATACATGAACTCCTCCACTTGAGGTGAAGTCTCTTTTCCAACTCTGATGGAGCATTCTGCCTGTTTTTGCATTTTTACATTTAAAACACATGTTTCAAATTGAAACTTAACTTATGGTGTGAATTCACACGTTATTTATGCTTAATGAAAATGTCTCACAACTTTTGATTAAAACACCATAAAGCAGGAAAATGAGTGAAAATCAGGTGCTATTAAAATAACATGTTAAGAACTACTGATAGAAAATGACTGAAAAGATGAGTTAAGGTTGTAAAGGTGTATAAAATAAGCACTGAAAATACAGACAGTGGTCATATTTATTTTCCAATCTTGACATTATTTCTCCTCTGATTTGCATTTCATGAGGCGTTACGAACAATAAAACCTCTAGAGGCCTTTTTACTAGTTTTTTTATTTGATATGACCCATTTCCAGCTTTGACACATTCATGTGTAAAAGTGTGTGTTTGTTTTTTCCTGCAGGGCGCTGCTACTTCTGTCACTTTTACACAACTTAATGAAAAAAAAAACAGCTTCCTGCCTAAAATGACTTCTGCTTTAGTCTTTTCTGTTGCTTTATGACACCATTTAAACCATGATTCATTCACTCATTTTAATGAAGCAATAAAGGAATGAATCCAATAAAACATTAAACTGCAGTAATGATATAACATCTCACAAAATGTAACGAGAAGCATGACTGTTTCCTGAATGACACCAACAGAGAGTGTAAGAAATGTCAATAAATCTAAAGGAAATGACGTCTGTTAGAATTAAAAGATAAAACATGAGGGAATAAACCTTGTATGGTGGTTTCCACATTCTTGCTTTCAAAGGTTAGCTCAGAATGATCAGATACTAATTATGAGGGAAACAAAACTTTACTATAAAGTGTTTTTTAAAGTAATGCATTGTAATAACTTTGACAAGACTTTCTAACAATTACTGACTGATAAATGACTTCAAAATAAATTTAACATCAGTCTTCAAAATTTAAAGCCCTTTAAAAAATGACAAAACAAATTTTGTTTTACAGCCCATTTTTCTACTATGAATTTAGTCTCAACCAGGTTAAATCAGACTTTATTATGTCTGATCTGAGAAAATGTTCTTAAAACAGTTTTTTCTTAAACACAAATGTAGCTTGTAAATGAACATGTCCACAATTTACCCCTTCTTTCACACAGTGACAAATGGTTTGAGAGGAGGGTGACGGAACTACATTGAATTTGTATTTTTGACAGGTTTGTGTACATTGAAAACAGCAAAAATATGGCTTCATTCCTCCAAATAACATACATAATCTGTTATTGCATTTGAGTCACTTGGTTTGGGGCTGAAACGATTCCTCAAACAAGTTGAGAAATTCAATTACTAAAAATCCTTCAGGCAATATGCCTATAAGCTTTATTTAAAATAGATACTGTTTTATTCAGCACATTTTTGTTCGGCCATAATGTTATTTGTGTTACACAATGCTAGCACCTGCTAACGGTTGCTCTTTTGACGCGTGTATGCTAAGTGTTATCTTTAACTATGGTGGGAGAAGAAGTGTCCCAGAAAGCACCCAGAAAAAACAGAAATTGTATAAAGTGTGGGAACATTTTTAATTAAATTTAAAATACTACAAAGCGCAGTGCACGTGCTGTACATCCTTGCTGAAACACTGAATGCATCCGGAGTTAACAACAGGTATTGTTTACATTCCCTTTAAAAATACATTTACCCAAATCTGTGATAAACTGTCATGTTAAAGATGTACAAGGAGGTTCATGTTGACCAGTGTTACATGTACTGACTAATAGTGGCTACCAGGTAGTGTTTTATTTACTGGTGTGTAAGTTGTGTGATTAAAAACACTTACTGTAAGTGTGTCAAACACAGATAAAAGCACAGCAACAGATTGACAGCTCGAGCTGAAACATTTATTTGTTGTTATGCTTATATCTTGACTTGAATGGGTGACTTGGAGTGAATATTTTAGGTTATAAAGTATTTATATTAAGTTTTTTGCTGCTTGTACTGCTGCTTTTTCTAACTTTTAAACCTGTAAATACCCTTCATTTATTATATTTGTTTATAACTAAGCAGTCAATACAAAATATTTTATTGCATAAAATGGGAACTAACAGTAATAATACATAATACAGTCTTAATAAAAATATGCATTTACTTTTACTAACAATAACAATAAATTCTACAAAGCTCAGTGTTCAAACCCCAAACTTTTACATTTTACTTACCCAAAAATATAAAGATCACATTCAGTTTCTCAATGAATTAACAGCATATAGATTTTTCTGTGATAGTTAAAGATGACTCATTGAGAGTGCTTTTAAATATTGCACCTTCAAACATCACACACATAAATACATTTGGAGCTTATGATAATCAAGTACAACTGGTAGGCAATCGTAATTTCACATAGATTGCAGCAGCATCATCAGCAAGTGTCATTACCCCTTCACAATATTAAATAATTCTAGTCATAAAATAAGCTTAAGTAGTTGCTGCAGAACTTGGCATTTACTTGATAACAGAATAATCAATAGATTAATCGATTACTAAAATAATTGTTAGCTGCAGTTCTTACATGGTATATCATCACAATTTTTTTTTTCAGATTTTTAATAAATCACATTGGACTACATAGGTCACCAAACCCTCCATAAGTTGTCATTTCTCATACAGAAACTAAACAGAAGAAGGTTTAAGACACAAGTTGTTTCTTACATTTGCAACATCTGGGTGACTTTAACAATTTTCTTTGAGAATCACTATATTTAGAGAGTAAATGTGGACCAAGCGTGTTCAAACTTTCCAAACTTCGGTGAAACAAGAGCAAGGCCCTCAGAATGGAATGAGTAGAAGAAGAATCCTTACAAACATTTTGAGATTAGTATGTTTCTTAAAAATACTTGTTGCAATTTGCTGCCAACACATGTAGCCCTGTCACAAAAAACTTAAAGCCTACTGACAACAGAAACATGAAACAGGCTGTGTATTTTATAGGCACACAAAAAACAGCTTTTGTGTGAACCTAAGTAGGTTTGTTGCATAATAATGTTTAAACAGAAACTGACAATGAAAACAACAACAGCCTAAAACCAGTGAATAATCCAAGCCAGCAGAACTAACACATAATTCAACCTCCTCTTCCTCTTTTCTTTTCATCACCTGTAGCAACAACACCTGTGTTTAAATTACAACAGTCGACTTGGTTGTGGGTCCAGCAGGAATAGTACATTCTGTCCTCAGCGGGCATGATCATCGATATATTAATTACAACAAGAAATGACTGTTTGGACGAGTGAATTCAAAGCAGGAAGTGACAAAGATCAAAATAAGTACTGATGCTTAAGGTTAATTAAATTAAACATGGCTGCTGGAGCAGTTTTATGTTGCCCCAGAGTACTTCTACTATACAGCTAAGGACTTCTGACAGACACTGTACACACAGTTTAGACTAATAGTATTCACTTGCATTTTCCCCTGAGAAGTAAGGTGGGTGTAACGAGCATTATACAACAGTGAAACACTTCTTACACGTTCTGTTCGGGATGGTCTTAGTGCAGCAGCTGAATGCCCCGAGCAAAAATAACCTCTAATTCGCTTCATGATATTGGGCCGAGAAAGGAATGTAAGCAGAAAGTGACACAAAGGAGGCAAGATACAAAGTCCCAAGTGGAAAATTGTCTGTGTCGGGCTCATTGGTTTGTGCTAAACCGCATAAGATGGAGGAGATTTTCTTCTTTTTTTTCTTCTTCTTCTTTTTTTTGTGTCCCTGAGCTGCTGAGCAAAACCAGAACAGCAGCAGGCAAGCCTTTGAATCATCATCCAGCTTCTGTTTCCTCTTTTCTTCCACAGCCAGATGGGGAAAATAATAAATAAATAAATAAATAAATAAATAAATAAATAAATAAATAAATAAATAAATAAATAAATAAATAACAAAGCAGATGCAAACAAAAGGCCGCAGCTCTCATCAGGCTCTACTGCCCAGATGTGAGCCACAGAACAGAAGGCCAGTGTGGAAGAACATTACAAAAGTAAAAGTGTGGCTGAAACAAGGTTAAGTTGGCTGATATGGAGGGAGGTGTAGAGATAAAGAGGTAAAAGGAAAAAGTCTATGGAAACTTGCTTTGAGAATTGCATCTCAGAAAAATTGTATTACTCTGTCTGATGTTTAATTAAAGAAGAAAATTTTTTATATGAGCCTAAAAATAAATAAATAAACCTCATATATTTAATAAAACAAGTAGAATTTAGAATATAAACTATAAATAAACAGCATTATTTTTGCTAACACTGCTGAAGATGGCATTTACGATTTAATTTCAAAATGTTTTCATTGACAACAATGGGGACGGTACCTGTGGTCCGGCAGTTTGAAGCGCAGCTCAAATACCTTAATGCAAGTTTGAAGTCTTGTAGGGAAGCGTTAGCTGTGTTAAGGCTGCGTCGCACTGCAAGATTTTACAACAGTCCGACAATTCTTAAAGTCTGTGAGACACCATGTGAGGATAATAAATCATGGATGGACCAGGTTTAGTCCTACACAATGCATGGTGTACAGCCACACAGCAAAGGACAACACACCACACACGGAAAGAGATTTCATTTATGAACATTCAGGTATCAGATGTGAAATCACGAATTCAGATGTCAGATGAAAAATGTTGCGTGACTTCCAGAGAGACATGAGCTCACAGTAAATAAACATTTGCGATGAGGAAAAAACAAGGCCATAGGACTTTTCAGCGGGCTTTCTGGTGAGTCATGACAGTTTTTTTGTCACTTTTATTTTCACTGCAAAAACTGTCCATCTAACCAAGATTTTTGAATTGAATTGAATTGAATTTACAGTCTGGGTCACCCTGGGTTGTGTTTCCTCTAGTGTCCACATCCTGGTTGGTTGTCTGCAGTCCCATCAACCTTATAATTTATTATAATATTTAATTATAATATAATATATTTATATAGCTGTGGTCAGAGGAACTTAAACCTGCATGGAGATGGTTTTATAACCTTTAATTCTTAAACAATTCCTAAAATATTATTTTATCCAAGTTCAGTCGACAGATGTCCTTTTGTCACAATCATAGAAAACCCCCCCTGTGGTTGTTTATTTCTTAAAACTGACAGAATTTCTCATGAACAGTTTGAAGGTACATACGATACTAATTAAGATAAAACACCACCACAAGACAAGGTACAAACCAACCTGTTTATACCAGTTTAACATATCTTTGTAAGATAAACAAATCAGTCAGCTCCACAGTAGAAAATTCAACAAAATCTGAGTCTATAATAAACTGAGTTCTTATCTGGGTTTAGCAGACTTGATACATCAGTTTGGTGTTGCTGCCAAACCAGTGAGTCAACTTCTTCTGAGGAGGAATCAGTGGATTTCCACACTCAGTATAGACTTACCAAGTACCGAAGGATGCAGCTGAAACTTTGTTTTCATACGTTATTACATGTCCCATAAAAGCTTTTAGTAAAAATGTTGATTTTCATAAAACTATGTATTTTCTTTGGAAAGATGAAAAATAAAACAGTCAGAAAAATAATTATACACTGGTAAAATTAACGTTTTCAGTTTTTTTATTATTATGATAATCTTATATTGACAGGTGGTCAGTGGTGATTGCAGCTTTTATTATCTAAGAATAAAAAGCTATAAGAGCCAGTCCAGAGAGTTAGAAAAGATTTTCTAATTAGTTTGCACAAAAGCAGACAATTATTGTTGAATAATTAGAGCTTATGATGACACACTTTGACACCCTGTAATTTGAACTGAGCATGACTGGTTTAGTCCCAGGGGACGAACTCATGTCTCTGTCTGTGTCCACTGAAGACACACTCACTCCTCACTGTCCCCATGTCAGACCTGTTCAGACAGTCGCATACCTGATATACAATCAATCAATCAATCAATCAATCAATCAATCAATCAATCAATCAATCAATCAATCAATCAATCAATCAATCAATCGATTTTGGTTTTCTGTAAAACAGCTCAAATATTGCCTCTTCTTGTACACTTGAACATCATGTCTGCATCCTTTAGTTCCAACTAAATTGTTGTTATAATTACCAGGATTGTGTACTTTGTTCAGTAACTAAGAAGAACAGAAACTTGTTCTTTCTCTGCATAAATTAACATAAGGCAGGACATATTAAATGAAAAATCATTTGGTTAACATGAATGCTGATGTAATGTGTTGTCCTAACAGCTGAGGCTAGGTTGTTCTTTTTTAATTACATTTTATTAAAAGGTTTAATCAGTGCAAGAAGGTAATGATGTTTGAGCTGCTGTAAAACTGTATTTGTTGTTTTATTTGAATACATGTAACTATAAGTTACTTAGAAAATTAATTAATACAAAACATACTTATTAAATTATATAGATTAGAACATTCTACAACCATAAAATACTAAAAGAAAGTGCACATTTTGTTTTAATCTGATTTGCTGTCTTGGTCACAGATGCGCCAGCAAGATGTGCGCCATTGCTGTCTAATTAATATTTTATATTGCTTAATAAATATATGTATGATATACCTCATATCATGTATACAGTTATTTATTGCTTTATTGCACAGATTTTAGAGAACATTAATAAAGATAAAGGTTCTCTGTCACTCTCTTTAAATTACATTTCAGGAAAACAGTTTTAAACAGTTTTATTTTTTATGTTTTGTTTTGCCTATTTTTCAGTCACATTATAATTACACACTTTCCAGGTTAATAAATATGGTTACAATGAAAATGGACAGAACTTAACTTAACAGAAACAAGAGCAAAGCTACAAGCAGGACGATGCTCCACACCTCCAGTCTTAACAAG
>JAUBOC010011367.1:0-10493 GCA_032275365.1 Anablepsoides cearensis | reverse complement strand
TTTCCGTAAAATGTAGTATATTTAAAATATACTTTAGTATATTTTTCTTCGCCTGGGTATATTTAAAATATACTTTAGTATATTTTTTTTTCGCCTGGGTGTACATTAAATGAAAAGTTGTTGCGCAGTAATACAACAATATGAAAAATCATTTTAATTTAACAAGTAACGTCTCAGTTGTAATTAAAAAGGAAATTTATTTTACCCTCCGCCTTTCATGCCAAAGTTTTAAACAGAGATCTCACATGGATTGTTAGTGCTGGGTGTGTGCGTCAGGAATGACTGCCACACCAAACGTTACCTCAATATCTGTCCAAACTGCTAAGTTAAAGCCATGTTTGGGTTTGCTAATGTCAATGAACTGCAGAAGCCATCAGTTCAATGTACGTCCAGTTATTACTTTTTGAGTTTTATTCAAATTTGTCCTGTGGTTTCTGAGATATTTTGCTAACAAATAAACATGCACACCAATTACATGATTGGCCACCCCTTATGGATGTATTCAGCATTTATTCACCATGTTTCAGTTTATTTTACATTTATTTAAGCATAGTTTTTTTTTTAGCAAAGCTGGAAAAAAACGACCGTGTGCATGTGTGTGCATGTCCGTGTTTGTATGATATTAGAAGGCAGATTTCTTTAAGAGATTTAAAAGGTGGTTCTGACATCAGCAATGCCGCAGTCTGTTCATGTGAACCCAGAATAACAACATTGCATTACAATTTAAATTCAAGCACATTCAATTTTTTTTTATTTTATTTTGAATCAAAAGCCGTCATCAAACAATCATTACACATGTAAGTAATGTTGTGATAATGAAAAACAGAACAAATCAGTAAATGTTTTAAAATGAGGCACCATATTGATAATGAAAGTAAAAGGTGAGTCGGGATCCATTTTTTAGAAGAAATACACTTAAAACAGATAAGATGGCAGCCGTGTTTCCATCCCTTCTATTTCTCCTGAAGTTTACAGCCTTCTATTTTAACGCATGGTATTTTTCAGCAGAAACACAACCATCCTCTGTTTGAGGCAAACGTACTTTGACCAGTTTTCCCCTGCTCTTTCACTTGCACTCATGTGTTCAGTTGTTTTTCTTTTTAAAGTATTTTCTGCTGCTTCGACGTCAGAAACACAGCTGAACTCTTTAACACAAACATTCACTCATTTACACACACATTCAACACAGCGACTAGTTCTTTATTAAAACATAAACAACTTTGGATGGAAATGATTCAGTTCACGTTTTAAAACAGATAAGTAACAATGCCATTTTAATAAAAAATAAACTCATGTATTTGTTTAAAGTCATTTTGTGTTTAAATGATTGTGTTTTAAACATGATGGACATTTTGTAAATTTGATAAATCAGTTATGATCAGTGACAGATCAAATTACAAACTGTCTAATTACTTATTACTTACTCACTCACTTAATTAATACTTACACACACACACCCCACACACACACATCTTTGTATTTGCATCAAACTGAGGACTTTGTATTGACTTCCATTTATTTATGTAACTCATATCCAACCCAGACAGTTTTCTTAAAACTACCCATTACTAGTTTATTCCTAATCCTAACCTGAACCAAGACTTAATTCACACCATACCTCTAAACCTAACTATAGTAGAGCCGCAAATAAAGTGAGGACATTGAAGAGGCCTCACAAATGTAAAAAGTAAAAAAAAAAACTTAACCAAAACTTAAAATATATTTTGAAGCCAATAAATAAATAAATAACTACAGATCAGGCAATCATTTCCTCACAATAAATTATTTACTTTGTCTCTAAATGATTTATGTAAATTCATGTATGGGAGAAAAAAAGAAACACATTACTAACGTACAACTCTCACAAACTCATTCTAGATTAGAATATTCTGTAAATTATTTTAACATTCAGCCTGATTCTTGCATGGGTCAAAACAGTTCTGTTAACTTTCTTTAAGATGTCTTTTTTAGTTTGGTAAAAAAAAACTTAAAATGAGGAACTGAGAGAGGAAAAGGTTCACCCAAAATACAAAACCCAAGTTTTTTTAAATTTATTTTTTTTTACTGTTTTTCATCTTTTCCCAGTTTCTCTTTTAAATCATATGAAACCATCAGAGATCAGAGCCTCTGAGAAAACATTTCAAAGGCATTTAGAGTTTTTGCTGCAGGAGGGGAGTGAGTGTTGCTGCAAACATCGGACCACTTTTAGAAGACATTCTTGTAATTACAAGATGATTTATTTTCCAGGAAAAAAATATAAGAAACAAGTTATTTTTGCTGCTTGTAAAGAAGAAATGTTAAATATTCCATTTCCAAATTTAGTTTCTCTTTTCTTCTTTTCTTTTTTTCTTTATATCGTTTTTAACATCTTGGTGTAAAACTTCAAAATATTTTATAAAATGCTAAAACCTTTTTAAAACAGATTATATTCTATTAAATATCTGTTTAGATAAGATTAGTTAAATTTAGATAGAACAAATGTGCCTATTCTTATTTATTAATTCACATTTTATAGAACATGTGAAAAGATAAACTGGTTATTTATAACCTTGTTTTAATGTTTATGTGTTTTAACATTTTAGTTTTTGTCATACGATTCTGGATCATTGTTGATCCTTCTTAGAAAACATAATGAGCAAAATGTGTGAGTGAGTATTTATTTTTTCTTTTATAAGATCACATTATGTGTTTAAGTTGCTCATTCACTGTTTTCACTCTGCATTGTAGAACTGAAGTTTTAAGAGAATAACCCTAACTATTCAACTCAGGTTCTCAGTAAAGAAGTGAAATACATTACAAATTACCACTGAGTCAGGACAAAATCATGTGAAAAACAGTTTTCAGCTCACATATAATTATAAACCCTCTAACTCACAAATAAAAACTATTTTATTTTTGTTCAGAAAATGTTAAAAGTTTTCTTTGTTCCCAAAGAACATCCCAGCTCCATCTGAAACGGTTGTATTTTTTTAAACATCCACACATTTAAACCCTGTAAAAGAACATGAACTAAATTATTATGAAGCAAATACAAATACCATTGGATAGAAAAGTAGAAACAAATTATTTGAAATTCAGTTCTCTATAAAGAGTGTCATAGAATCAGAATTATATTAATAAAAAACAATTGTTTTATTCAATTCTGTTCAGCTCAGTTAATTTATATGGCACCAATTTACAAGAGTCATCCCAGGACACTAAATGTCCAGATTCCTAATATAATGAAATCATTTCACATACAGTATATTATGAAACAATAATTGGTAAAAAAAAAAAAAAAAAGAAGAAAAAAAGATCTGTCTAAGGAAGCCAGCAGTTTACCTCAAATTTTTTTCCTTCTTGTAGAAATCCACCAAACTGAGCAGCAGACAGTGAAAAGGTTCAGAATGAGCAGCCGTCTGCCTCACCAGGCCGGGGTTAGAGAGGACAGGACAGAGACACAGACAAACAGGTCCAGGTGTAGTTTCTATGGGAGGAAAAATGAAAACAAGCTAATGGCAGCAATAATTATGTAGAACATAAAGAGATTAAAGGCAGAATCAGGAGAGTGTTCAGTTTGTCCTCCAGCAGTTTCAAAACTCAGGAAACCCAACCTAACTATAGGATTTATCATGAAGGATGGGGTTACAGACTTTCAATAGTTTCTGGACAGAAACAGGAAGCTGGTTCCATAAGAGTGAATAATGATAACTAAAAATTCTGCCTCCGGTTCTGCTATAGGAACCACAAGTAAACCTGCAGTTTAAAACCGGAGAAATATGATCTCTCCTTCCAACACTCATCAGAACTCTAGCAGCAGCATTTTAAATTAACTGAAGCCGTTTTAAAGAGGGGTCTTGGACACCCAGATAAGACAGAATTATTCCAGCTAGACACGATGAATGCATCAGATATTTTTTATTTTGGTGATATTACACATATGGAAGAAAGCAGTCCTGCTAACGTTTTGAATCTGCTCCAAAATAACTCCCAGAGAAAACGTTTCAAAGCCATTTAGAGTTTATCTGAAAGTCTTGCTGCAAATATCGGACCACTTTTAGTTGAAATTCTAGTAATTACAGGATAATTTCTTTTCCAGGAAAAGATTTTAAAAGAATTATTTCCGCACTTTGGTTTTTGCACAGTTTGTTTTGAGAGAGGTTCATGAGCTGAAAGGTTGAAGAGTTTCTTTTCAACCTAGGAAGCGTCAAACTGGATTTATTCTCTCCGCAGTGAGTGAAGGAAACTGCCCTCTGTGACGCAGCTGAGTGACGTTCTTTTCTGCAGGGACGTGTTGTCCTCGCAGACAGAGACTTCTGATGCTATTTCAGGATGTCGTTCAGACGAGTCCCGCCGTCCGTTCAGCAGACACACCTGCCCGCCCTGGAGAGACTGACGGTCACACTGCTAATATCGGACGCTAACGCTAGCTCAGAGCAGCTAATGTGTCGCAACTACACTGGTTCCCGAGCACTACACATTTCTAATCACACAATAGTTGACTCAAACCCTCTTGTGTTAATTAGGAGTTATTGGAGCTTTTACGTGAACCAATGATGTCATTTTAGTCTTGCAGCTGCGTCAGAGAGAACAGATTTCTTCACTTCTCTCATGAATCCAGATTTAGGTAGCATGTTCTGCTCTTCCTCCTGTCCATTTCAGGTTATTTTCCAGCAGAGCAGCTAACTATGGCCAATCTGCGTTGAGTTGAATTCTTTGTTGGACTGCTAACTCCACTCAGTGAAATTAATTTCCATCCTCCCGAGTAATCTATGTTTTTTTTTACCTGTGGTTTTTATGTTTATTTAAACTTATTTGTGCTCCTCATAGATTCCTCCAAGTGTTTTGCCTTCGTCCTCCAAGCTCCGTGATCTAGCACAGCTGCTCTGCCCGTCTGTTAAATCTGACACTTGGAAATCTGTGAATGAAAAGAAGTAAGAACACTCCAGATTATCTGTTGATTTCCAAAACTAACCTCCACTTAGTTCCTTCCACTCAGACTGTTCACTTCTGGTTCCCTACAAAATAAAATCATTTTTATTTACCTGTTTCCTGTGAGTATTTTGTTCTTTTGTTTTGTAGAAGATAAGATGAGGAAGGATTTTTTTTTTTTTTACAGATCAACTGAATCAATCAACAATATTTAGATTATCACATTTATTCACTCTCATTGGATAACAAAAAAAAAAAATCACTAAGAAAGTTTGTAGTCCTAAAAATAGATTTGGAAATCATAAACTCATCAATTGTGCCTAATTTTTAGGCAGATTTTTTTAAAAATAAATGTTAACTGGGCTTTGTTCAAGTCAGCGCTGAAATCCAAAAACAAAGAGGAAAAAAGAAACAAAAACATTGACTTTCTCTATTGACATCTTCTTATAATCTCCTAATTCAGGAAACTCAAAAAACTTGACCAAAAGTGTAGATTTCTGACAAACTTGAAAAGAAGAAAAAGGAGAAGAAAAAACGGCTTGTGTGATTTTTTTTTTTAGAAAGGTTCCAAATTGTAGAAAAACTCCAGATTTCCTGGTGCGTTTTAGACCCAGCAGGACCCTCAGACAAAGGCTGGTCCGTACTAAGGACAGAAGCCCCTAAGTGAAGAATGTTCAGATCTCTACAGACACACGGCTCAACACAGAGCAGCTCTAGACAAGACTCGATTGTCCTACACCTCAAAGGGGACTAAAGTTTTATAATTTGGACAGAAAGGACAGACGGTTTGAAAGCAGATTACAGAAAGCAATTAATGTCAAATGAGAAAAAAAACTCAGCATTGATGTCTGAGTGTCCAAATGAAGCCCAACAGTTTTACTTTCACAAGTGCAGCAAGTGCAGCATAATGGCTTTTCACCATCATGCTCCACTTGATACGTATTGAAACCTTTATTATAAATTATTTTGGGATTAATTCGTAACGGACACCAAGACGGAAAAAGTAAACAAAGAAGAGAAAAGTGAAAAAAGAGATAGAAAGAGAAACAAGAAGGTATGAGAGAGAAAACACAAGACAACACATTTGAAGCCTGCCTCCACACCTGCAACAAGAAAAAAAAAAACACATTTCAGTTTTCTAAAACCTACAGTGGAGCTTTAAGCTTGATACTCAGTCAGTTTCCCTCTAAGGTCGAAATTTTGGACATCCGAGTCGGAAATATCAACTGCGACGCCCATTAATGTAGTTAGTTTGAGTCGGGAACTCTGTGCAACACGACCACACCCATGACCTCATCATTTCAACATGGCTGCTCCTCACATCAGCAGTGAGTGGAAGTCTTACTTTTACAGTTTGTCACAGTTCTGTCTTGATTACATTAAGTCACGTCGCATACTTGAAGTACTTTACAGAGATTTTAGGCGATATGTTTGTAAAACCCAAAATGCCATGTGGAGCGTTATTGTTGTGTCATTATTGCATTATTTGGTCAGAGCAAGAAATAAAAACGCTTCTTTCTGACAAGCTGGAAAGGACAGAAAGACTTTAACTGGACCAATCATCACACTTATGTTCTGTTCTGTTCTGTTCTACTCAGGCGTGTCTCCAGGCCGAGTGTCCCTCAGTCTGTGGGCGTGATTGTGGACAGATCCTCAGCGGGAGGATTCAGCTGTTGTGGTTTTATTACGACACTGTTTATAAGTGTTTGTCTATGACCAAATCACTTGCGCAAAACGGAAAATGAAGACACATTTGTCTGACGCTGAATCCATGAGCCTGTAGAGAGGGAGCTAAAGAGCCTAACCACTCTCTAGTGGGAGGGGAGGGAGTTTAATCTGCATTTGAATTTAGCTGCATATTTTTTCAACCATTCATTTACTAATTTATCCATCCATACGTTCATTCAGGGCTCATCCCTATCATCACTGTACGAGAGAGGAGGTAGACCTGGACACACATTTATCGCAGGCACGCATGGCAACAAATGAGACAAACAACTGTTCACACTCTCACACACACATCGGAACAATCTGGAGTTTCTAATAATCTAACATGCATGTTTCTGTGGGAGGAAAGAGCATACAAACTCCCCCCAGAAAGTCTGGAGGAAGAACTTTCAATTCATTCATTCAATAATTCATTCATTAAAAAACAAAAAGAGAAAATAGATGACTGGAGCACCCTCTCCTCTTAAGAACATTTATGTTTCTTTCATAAATGTGAGTCTAATTGTGCCCAGATTGTTTTGAATGCAGAACTGACCAAAAACAAACACCAAATAATAAATTATTAAGCACGTTTTCCTTTTATTATTATTATTAGTGCTCACCACTGAAACAATGGCAACATTGCTCATGTCTGTGTTGCTTTGTCTGTTAGCAAAATATTTCATGAACCACCAGATGTATTTTAGTGAAACATTCAGAAAATAATCACTGAATGTGCATCTACAGCTGATTTATTAATATTAAACCAAAATTTTGTTCGATTGGTGAAGTCAACCCCAACACTTATTGTAAGTGCTGCAAAATGTTTGTTGTTTAAACTCTGAGTCAACCATGTCTGTTAGCAAAATAATTCACAAAGCCCTTAACAGGCTTTAATGAAATTATTAAAATGTAGTGAATGGATGAACATCTAACTGATTAACGTTTGGAGCAAACTTGAGTTTAGTTCCCGCAGTTGTTTTTTATTGTAAGATTTTCAAATTCTGGCGGGGCGATTAGCTCAAGGAACACTAGGCCTTTAATTTATACCTGTCAAAAGTGATGTTTTTTTCCCCTCTGCATAGCTCCTTCAATTTTTGTACAACAATTTTGTTATTATAACTTTAACGAGTGGATTTTTTTTATTTTTACAAGCCATTAACCCATTGAGGAATCACAGTAAAGAAAAGCTTTGCATCTTGCAGGTCGGTATTTAATTTTAAGTAAAAGATTTTGTGTCTGTGGTCAAAATAATCTTAGTGTAAATTTCTATCTCACATAATGAACAATGTTTTTGTTTTTTTAACTTCCAAACCGATCCACTTGTGAACCCCTAAATAGAGGCTGTGTCCTGCAGGATTTTTCCTTCACATTAAATTGTTACAACTCTTACAAATAATAAAAAAATGCAAATTAGAAGCAGAGCTCCCTGCAATTTTAATCACCAGCTTTTATTAAAAAAAAAAAAAAAAAAGGTGTGTAAAAATGGAGGTCGGCCATTTTGAAGTGAGTGCTCAGCTTCTGCCGTAGAATCCCTGAGTGATGCTCAGAAACTGTTTACAGGGAAGCTGTTCACCACGTGCACGTTTGCACGTCTGCTTGCAGGACGAGTAGCTTGTTTTTCACGGTGAAGCAGGTTCTTTGTGCCTCTGAGAGGCTCTGCAGCCTGACAGAAAATGGCTGACTGTTCAGCTGAAGGCAGGGGGCTGCAGAGGAGGAGCAGCTCAACCTGCTCAACATTTCACTCCTTCTTTTTGTTTGTTGTGAGGTAATGTGTGCTTTAAATCAGTTTTTGTGTTCTGAATGAACTGAATAATAAATGCAAAATTCCCTGTAAATAAATATAGATAGCACAACAACAGATTTGCACTCAGTCACACACATTATAACCTGTGTTTGTTATAAATCTGCTTATGTTATAAACAATAATGCAGCTTTCATGATGGCTTAAGACTAAATTTTGAAAACTGAGCTCCTTTTTTCAAAATACTTCACAGTTAGTTCAAACACACACACACACAATCAGCAGAACACCCCAGATCTTTCAAAAACACAACTCCTTTATTAAAAAAATTAATATTAATTTAAAGTTAATTCTCAAGCTTGTAATAAAATTAGTTAATTTGTTAAAAAGGGGTTCCTGAAGCCATCTTAAACAAATTAACTCCTCTATTATATATAGTTGCAACACATTGTTCACTACATTCTTTGAACCATTTATATTCTAAACCTAAAACACTTTTACAACTTTTAATTTTCTATTGTCCTGAAAAAATTAAAAACAAACGTCATTAAGCAGAGCTACACAAAACAAATGCAGACTGATGAAGGAAAGACTGGATTTTTTTTATATTTATATAATGCAGGACGTCTGAACAAAACTTCCAGTTTTCTCACTGCCATAGGTTTTTGTTTATACTGTTAGAAATATTTGAGCACAATATCAGTAGGGGAAAAAAGTAAAAAAAAAAAAAAAGTATATATAATACACAAAAAATTAAATTAAACATCATCTCGTCACCCAGCTGGATGTGTTTAAGAGTTGCTCCACAGATGTGGTCATTTGTAAAGTCGACATCTTTTAATATGCTGTGAAAAAAGTGATGCTAATATTTTCCATTATAAGCTGCTGGTGAAAATTCACCACAAGTCATGATCAATCAAAAAAAAAAAAAAAAAAAAAGGAGAATAACAAAACAACTGGACTTCTATTCAGAATAAAACTACAATTTTTTAATTGTTTATTTCATTTTTACTATTTTTCTGTGTTTTTTTTTTCATTAAGTTGTGCAAATCTGGGCTGCATTAGGTATTAGGTTCAGCTAACTGTAAACAAACAAACCAACACAAAAACAATCATGATAGTGCGTAAACAATGACAATAAAATGACCATAAAACCAGACTTGTGTGAAGAAATAATAAGAACATTTTATTAAATAAAACCTGACCTTTATAATAACTTGGGAGAAATTTGGTTTTGTATCAGAACGGCTCACATGAGAACAAAATGATGAGAAACAAATGAAAAAATGAGATGAAAAAGGAACAAATGATTTTAAAAAAATGTATGAACATATATTTATAAATATATATGTTTCAGGTGATTTTAATGGATTTATTTGTTTTTTTACAGACGTGATGCAGTCACTGTGCAGCACATCAGCTGGAGTGATCAGTGTGTGTTTGTAAGTGATGCACTTTTGGACATTGCTTTGTGTTTCTTTGTGTGTTTATTTATGGTTGCTGTTCTGTTTGAATAAGAGGGGCTTTGTTGTCAGTTTGTACTAGTATGAGGTTTTTTGTGATACGGTTACGTCGACTGTGTTCTTGTTTAAAATGAGTTTTAAATGAGCAGTTTTTGGTTTTAGTTTCCATACATACATCAAAGTGTGTGTGTGTAGGTGTGTGTATGTTTGTTTCATGGTAACACAAAAACAAATGCAGAATGAAATGGGTAAAAGAGGACACATAAAGAAAATGTGAACAATCTGTCCTGCAGGTTTAGAGAATCCCAAACAGCAGCAGGACGACCCCCGTTTTGTTTGTGTCCCACTATAAGAATAAGTATTTTTTAAATTTATTTTTTATTTACTGCATGTCCTTTAGAGTTATGTAAGTGTGTGACATGCACTCCCACTGTTTCTCCTAAACTCAGTCCATCCATGCATACATGAAAACAGAAGCACTGCACTGGAAATAATTACAAGTTTTGTTTTGGTTTATTTTGAATGTTTTTATTTTGCATTTTAGACAGTTTTTGTCGTATGATTGGGGAGGATATTCTTGGAAAACAAAACATGGAGTGTGTGTGTGTGTGTGTGTGTGTGTGTGTGTGTGTGTGTGTGTGTGTGTGTGTGTGTGTGTGTGTGTGTGT
>JAUBOC010011316.1:0-10497 GCA_032275365.1 Anablepsoides cearensis | reverse complement strand
ATCTATCTATCTATCTATCTATCTATCTATCTATCTATCTATCTATCTATCTATCTATCTATCTATCTATCTACTTTACTCAACTGTTCTCAATAAAAGGTTGGTTAAGTATGTAGAATCTTGTAATTTGTTAGCAGATAAACAGAATGTGTTTAGACAGGAAACAGCCTGTACAGATCACATATATTCTTTAACCACAATAGTCAGTGATGGGCAGCACTAATCTAAAAATGAGTTCCACTAACCCTAAAACACTAACTCAAATATTTAGGTCCCCTAATTCTAAAGCACAGCAAAAGCTATTTCCAAAGCACTAAAATAACCCATGAACATTCTTCAACAGACAACATGAGTCACATGTTGTCATGTTGCTCTCTTAATTCTTATCATTGATATTCCACATCTGTATTTGTGTTCATATATTGTCACCTGGTGGATAAATGACACACATATGAAGAAAATGGGTGACAGTTTTCACCCTCAGCTGTTAACATTAACATTGATCAACAACATTTATAGACCTCAGTGCTTCTAAATTCAGCCTATAAATTTAGCAAGTGCTAATCCACTAATAAATTTTAAAATTAGCAAAAGCCCTAAAGCACTAATCAGGAAATTAGTTCATTAGTTCACTAAATTAGTTAGTGGTTTAGGGGAACTGTGCCCACCACTGACAATAGTTAATGCTAGAAAACAAAAAGGAAAGTCCACTGTCGCATGTTTTATCAATTACCAAAATGTTTTTGATTGTGTTAATCGAGAATTGTTATGTTTTCAGTTATTAAAAGCAGGAACTTATGGAAAATTCTATAATTCTTCAAAAGCTGTATATCAAAATTCAGAATCTTGTGTTCAGGTAAATGACAACCGAACAGGCTGGTTTTAACACTATATGGTGTTAAACAAGGACATGTTTGGTCTTCTGCTCTTTTCACATTGTAAATGATTTGGTAATGGTATTTAAAGAGCCTGTATATTACTGTATGCAGATGATATTGTTATTGCTGAAAATAAGTCTGATCTTCAGAAACTGTTAATTGTTATTTATGACTGGTGTAACAAAATGAGGTTAAGGATAAATTGTGATAAAACTGAAGTTGTTCATTTCAGAAAGCAGTGTCCTGCATTGACATCCTTTATGTTTTGTTTTGGGGCCACTCTTCTGTCTATTACAAAAATATAAATATTTGGGATTTATTGTGGATGAATATTTAACATTTGAAGAAAGAATAAAAGTTTAGTCAGACTCAGCTGGTAGAGCACCAGGTGCAGTTATGAATAAAGTTATATATTGCTGTGACCTGGGCTATAAGACAGATACTGAGTTGTACAGATCTTGTGTTTGTCTAGTATTAGATTAGCAGGAGTCTGGAGTTACTGTCAACAACCTTACAGTGAGAAAGTTCTGTGTAGAGCCCAGTGTTATTTCTTAGAAATACTCCTACACTGTATGAAGATATGAGAACCATGTGAAGTTAGATTGGAGATGTGGTCAGATTGTAGAAGAGGTTCATCATCATTAACAAAACATATTTTTTATTAGGATGTGTCAAATAGGTGGGCTAGACAAATTGAGAAAATATTTGAGGAGGATTTTCAGTACATTTATAGAAATAGGTTAAGATGTAATATTGAACAGAATAAACTGTTTTATTTTGAAGCTTATAAATGTAAATGGGCAGTTGATATTTTACAAAAACCTAAATTATGAACCTACATTCAGATAGAAGATGTTTATGGTCCTGAGCCATATGTAATAATATCTAAACATCAATAGTAGGTCTGTGCACCATTCAGATCTGGTATTTTGCCTCTGGCTCTGGAAACTGGATGTTTTCATTCAGTCCCAGAGGAGGACCGTATGTTCTTTGCGTGATTTGAGTGAAATGGAAAATTGAGATGCATTTTTTGTTTTATTATCCTTTATACAACTTTGAGACATGAATTATTTAGTAAAGTTATTGATGTTTATTCAGATTTTTTATTTAGCTAATGAAGATAAAACCCAGTATTTATTTAAGTATTTTGTATTTAAGTTAGCACAATTTTTGTTAAAAGTCTGGCACCTGCAGAGGATGCCAGACTGTCTGACCGCCTGTGTGAATGTGTTTTGTTGTGTCTTGTAAGCCTGTGTGGGCTGGGAACTTGTAGTGAACAACACAAAAAGAAAATAAAAGTACTATAATATTGTTATTTATATTTCTATCAGGCTGGTACTTCTATCCTTTATAATCTTCTTCTTGCAGCTGTTCCCTCTTCAGGGGTCACCACACCACAGCGAGTCATTGTCTGTCCTCTGACAGGTCTCCCTCCTGGTGGTCTTTGACTAACAGTAGCGCTGGTGATGAACCTCGACCCATACGGTACGGTGTTTTTTAGACTAACTTGCATCATGTATGTTTTGGAAGAAGTTTTTTTTTTACTCCAGATGTGCTTCCTGGCACAACCATCACTGTTTATGGGCTTCGACTGACACCAGAGGTAGACTGGTTTGTCCTACTTTACAGGGAGTGTGGTCTATACAGAGTAAGATATATATAAAGTATTAATACAGTGGATTGTATTTCCACAGTAAAACAAGATAATAGAGCCTACATTGAAGATCAGGCTCTTATTATTATTGCAATTATTAAAACTTTTCGGACTTTTTGGCTGAGTTTTTCTCTCTCCTGTTATGTAGCCATGGTTGCCATGTAGCACCTACCAAGATGGCCGCATGAATTCTTGCCTTGTTAGCGTACACAGAGCTGTGGTCAGCTGTTCCAGTCTGTTTCTGTTTCATTGGTGAAGATTATCGAACATGAGCAGACTTTTAATGAGCGGTGTGAGATTTTCTGAACACCAGGTAGCGTTTATGAAACACATATTTAATAAGTTTAACAAGCACCACCAGGGAGCGCAGCATGGACGGGTGGCACAAATACCCGGTGTCGTATTTACCAGCATTTATTAGACTCCACCAGGCATCACAAAGTATGCAGATATTGGCTAATATTTTTATACCATCTGTTAAAATGTAAAAGAAAAATATTTTATTGGAAGCTGTTTATTTCTTAACATTTTTCTTACAGGTTACCTTGTCGAGATCATTTGCTTCACGTTTTCCTGCTACAGTACGTCTTTTTAACGACTGTTGGAGTTTCACACAACAGGAGGTTGTTCTTGAGCTCGCGTCAAGGCGATGAGTCACTGCTGCCTCATCTCTCCATTCATCCGAGGAAGGTTTGTGTGGAAGTGTTGGGAGAACTTGTGTGGTTCTGGTGAGGGAAGTCGAAAGCGGGAAGACTTCAGGGTAATTTGACTCCCTTCCCCCAGTGGTCGTCCTGCTTCTGGGACTCATTTGCTGCCTCTTCTCCAGGTTGGTTTGGCAGCTGCTGGGCAGCCATGCGTACGCCATGAGGGTGTGCTGACAAGGCGCGCTGACAGGCGTGCCGGCTATTTTAATGTGAGAGGCCTCAGCAGACATGACATTCCTGGACCAGGAGTCAGCTGTGCCATTAGGACCACATTGCCTGGGGGACAGAGTTGTACAAGAGTCTGATTGTGCTGAGCTCTGCTCCCAGCTGAAACACTGAGCAGACAGGTACTGCATGGTAACTGAGCAGAGGCTTTGAGTTTCAGCTGCACTGCAAGGTCAACTAGTTTCCTAATTCTTTTTACTTTTTTCTAAAAGCTTCATTTCAGCGAGTTAGAACCTGTGTTTCAAACCATGTTAGAATTAATCACTAGGGTCAAAGTGTCAGGAAGACACCTGGTTCAAAAATCTTTCAAAAATGACTGTAATTTCACACTTTTTGAGCAAAAATTTGGTGTCTTTGTTAACTGATCACACAAGATCTGTTTTCAAAACTTTTGGAGTCAGTCCCAGCTGACTTTTACTGAAATAATCACTGGACAGATTTACAACAGTCATTGGTTGCTTTAAAAATTGGAGTCAAAAATCTTCACGTTCCAACACATCGGGTAATATTCCCAACACTTTAGTGAGAATCCATCCCATGATGAGAGTAATAAGCACAAAAATGCAGTGAAAAAGAACAAATCCACCACTTTTTGCATCTCTGACATAAATAACATCAGAAAAAGATCTAAAATGTTTCTGCTGTAAACAAATCAGTATGCAGCAACACTGTCTCGTGTTGGATTTATTCAGCTTTATGTTGAACCATGGTTTGTAAAAATCGAGCAAGAAAAAAGAACTTTGTAAGAGTTTATCTAAAGGACGATGCCTCACATCCATTCACTTTGTTGAGGCTCTTCAATGCATAACAGAACTCTGTGTGCGCGTTGATGTAGCTAGCAATGCGCTAGCCATGCCCAATCCAGTAATATATATCAATGAGCAGAGCCTGCTAGTTGGCTTCAGACAGCGTCAACATTTTCACATTATTTGATTATATGATCAGAGAGCAGACGATTCAGAACCGGGAAATTGGATTTCTATAGTCTTACAAGCTAAACGCCGAGCGGACATTCTCAGCGTACAGAAAATGAAAGCTTTTGACAGAAATACGACAGAATAGATTTGACTTTCAGTGTTAGCTTCATGGTGGTGATAGAAAAGGACTTTTTACACTGCAAAAACTGTCTATCTAACCAAGTTTTAAAACCTTATATTCAGCCAAAAAGTCTATTTGATCTTGTTTGAGACTGATTTACTAAACAAGAACTAATTGTGTCAGAATATTAATCTTGTTGTCAGAATGTGTCAGGTTATTTGTCTTATTAGCTTGAAAATTTAACTCAAATTATGTCAAAAATTATTGCCAATGGAGTAAGAAAGTTTTACTTGGTAAGATTCTTCAAATAAGAAAAATTGAGTCAAATCAAGTATTTCAAGAATCTTACCAAGTAAAATTTTCTTACTCCATTGGCAGAAAATTTTGACTTAATTTGAGTCAAATTTTCAAGTTAACAAGACAAATAATCTGACACATTCTGAAAACAAGATTAATATTTTTACACAATCAGTTCTTGTTTAGTAAATCAGTCTAAAAACAAGATCAAATAGATTTTTTAGCTGGATATAAGATTTTAAAACTTGGTTTGACTGACATTTTTTTGCAGTGTAATGAAACGGAAACACGCCGCTGCGGACTCTGCTAACTCCACATCTCAGCAGCACACACACCCACACACACACACACACACACACACACACCAACGTGTCCACCTATACATATGGGGACATTACACTGACTTCCATTAAATTTCTACAGCCTGACCCTCTACACTAAAACTAACCTCACAGGTTCACCTGACCCTAAACCTAACCTAAACTCAATTCATACATTGGTCCTAAACCAAACCCTCATCCCACCAATGGCTTTTATGTTGACAAACCACAGAGCTTCAGGAAGAATGTCCTCTGGACAGGTGAGACAAAAATGTAGTTTTCGGCAGGACACATTAGCTCTATGTTCACAGAGGGAAAAATGAAGCATAAGAAAAGAACACTGTCCCTACTGTGAAACATTCTGTTCTGGGGCTGTTTTTCTGCACCTGAATCTGTGCAGCAAACAATGAAATCTCAAGACTGTCAATGGATTTTAGAGAGAAATGTGCCCAGTGTCAGAAAGCGTGGTCTCAGTCACAGATCATGGGTCCTTCAACATGATAATGACCCAAAACAGCAAAAAACACCCAAGACTGGCTAAGAGGAAAACATTGGACCTGAGACAAGTGGAGCAGTTTGCTCATGAGGAGTGGGCCAAAATACCTGCTGAGAGGTGCAGGAGTCTCATTGACAGTTTATTTATTATTATTTAACCAGGCAAGTCCCATTGAAATCACAGATATCTTGTTCAAGAAAGACCCCAGGTCCGAACCAGGGATCAAACCCAGTTACTGACTCAAGGTTGTGAAACAAAACTATTAAGTTAAGAGTTCCATCATTTCTGTCAAGGCCTGTTTCATGAGTTTGTTTTTTAAATCCTGTTGAAGCATGGTTGAAAAGCAATGTCTGACTTTCATTTGTTCATTTTCATATAATTTTTATTTATTGTTACTTTTGTCAGATTCTAGTTATTTCTGGGACCATTGTGTGTTTTTCTTTCATTAAACGAGGGGTATCAACAATTTTGTCCACGTGTGTAATCCCAGAGTTAAACGGCTGTTAGGCACCACGTCATGTGAGACGTGTTGAGGATGACTCTCGGCTACTACCACACCAAGATTTAACTCAGTCGCCCGTTTCATCTGTACAAATATGAAGTTGTTTTTTCTCTTTTCTAAGGTTAATTGGTTGTGGCTCATGAGATATTTTGCAAACACAACAGATAAATGAACACGCACACCTTGTACCAGAGACAAACATTACAGACCCTGTTTACACCATGAGGAGGAGGAGCTGCAGGTGAAATCAAGGGGGGCAGCAGAATGAGGGTGTTCCCTGTGGGGTGGGGTTAAGGTGGGGATAGAATGAGTGAAGTAGCACCAGAGGAACCTGAGCTGTAGGAAACAGTGAACCTGTCAGGAGCTCATCTTCACAGAAAGGAAGAATGATTCTGAAGTGAAGCCCGGCTGCTGCAGCTAAATTTAGCTCCTGTTGCCATGTGCTGAGAATGAGGGACACACACACACACACACATGCACGGACTAGTACAGCTAGACTTTCATTCATTACTACAGCCTAACCCTGACCCATGAACCTAACCTCACAGGTTACCTGACCCTAAACACAATTCACTAAACCTAAACCTAAACCTAACCCCGGAGCCACCAACAGCATTTTCCCCCATGGGGACTATAGGCTTATGTCCCCATAACAAATGCCATGACATCATGACACAAATTGTGACATTCTGTCAACATTTCGGCACCTTCTTGTTGCAACCTGCTGGTTTAACCCCCTCCACACCAGAACTTATTGTGTCAGAAGTTTGTGGGAGGGTTTGTTTATGCTTAAAGCGCTCCAACGCTGCATTTTGCTTCAACCACTAGCTTAAAACTGTGTTTTAAAGGGGCACTATCATGTAAAATCAACTAACCCTAAACAATATTTTAATAACAACTAAAGGTGACATAGTTTCTTTTATTATGGTAAGAATTTAAATATATGCCTGAGAAACCCATAATATTGCCCCTTTAAAAAATACACGCTTCCAGAAGCCGACTGTTGTAGAATCCCTGTAAGCAGACATTTATAAAGATAGCCAAACTGACAAAAACTAACGGATGGAGATAAAACAGACGTAGTGAACGCAGAAATCTGTCAGATAAAAACTGTGGAGCTTTAACGGGTACAGATTTGTGCACAGCGGGTGGTGGGTCTCGGATTTTTATTTTATTTTTTTGCATTGTAGACTCTAGCAGGACGAAACCCCATGCGGTGACGTATACCGCAGCAGGAGGGGTTTCTCAGGAGCTCAGCATGTTGTGTCTGAGGGGTTATGGAAGGTGTGTGTGAAAACACTTGACCAGTCGACCAGTCTCAATTCACGGGCTGCATCCTCATGAGTACGTGGCCCACGTCCTTCCCAGTTCAAGTAGGCTGCATGAAACTGCTGTAGTTTCACATCACACTTAAAATGTATTTACTTAACTTTTCACTGGAAAAATAACTTCACAGTTAAAACGTTACATGTAAAAAATATAATAACAGTTTGGGTTTAGCTCCAGTATTAATACTCATTTTATTTGACATCTTTTTGCAGCATGAATTTCATCAGCTAAGTTGCTAAACTTACATTTAAAAACAATTTTTTCTGTTTGTGAGGAATTTCTAAACTCCACCGACTTGGCGAAAAAATAAAAACTCCACTATCTTTGTTTCTGTTTAGTTTGCTGTCGCAGGATTGAATCCTGGGATATCCTCTGCCGGGAAGGATACTCGGATGCATCTTTGTTTTACGAGAGTTTGTGGGCCGCTTGAGGAGGAGCCTTTGAATTGGGACAGCCCTCTGCGAGGGGCAGTGACGTATGCGGCCGACAAATGCGCACTCATGAGGATGCAGCCCATACTGAAGCAGCTGAAGCTATGTTAGCTGCTAACTTGTTTTTAGAGGTTATGTTTATAAAGCATTAGGTTGTCGTAAAATGATCCTTTATTTAGTAGTGAGCGTTAGGTTACTGGTAGTTAAATATGGACCTCATCTGCAGATCGACCTCCAGCTCAATCAGCTGCATCGCCACGTCCAAAAATCAACTCATTTTTTTGTCTCAAAGACACAAAAACTAACTAAACTACACCATAACTATAAAATATAGCTACACAAATTTAATACATTTCTGAAATCTCATTGCTCACTCACAATCTATCTCTACATCGCTGCTGAACTTTCTTTTTATTATTAATCTTCCTGTAGTTTTTTTTGCCATTTGTCCAATAATTTCAGGCATCATTCAGAAACAAGTTTGGGGTTTTTATGTTAGTTCAGCAGGTAGGATCAGGGTGAGAGCAGAGAGTGGACTGAGGTGTTTACTTTATTTTTTTTATTTTTATGACTCAGTCCTCTTTTGCATCCTGCTGCTGCAACGCGCTTCAAATATGAGGAACATTAATAAAATAAGCTGTAATTTGTTTTATTTATTATATAATTTAATCAAAGTATCATTATTTATTTTTATTCAGTTAGAATGATTGGAGCACCTGTAAACTACAAAATACATGGGCATTTTTTCAGATGGCAGATCCTCTGCTCTTTCACTTTCTGCCCTCCAGCTGAAGTTTGAGCTCTCCTGCATTGTGACGTCACAAGAAACTGACCTATTGGGACATAATACACACTCAAAGCCTTCAGTGGTTCAGCATTTGATCTACACAAGGGTAGAAATGTAAGTATTGGGACCAGGCCTATATCTCAATGGGACACTTAAAAAGGACAAATGAAAAAGGAATAAATGGTTAAACAATTACCAAAAACAAAACAAAAAACACAAAGTTTTACTAAAGTTTACTAATTTAAAAGATAACAACTGAGAGGAGATTAAAACAATTTTTTTTTTTTTTAAATTAGCACAACAATAAAACATTAACATTTTTAAAATAAAACAAATAGATCTTAAACAAAGTCTTTAATTTGTAGGAATATCCTCGTACATGTTTTTTTCACTGGATAATTAAGACATTAAATGCACCTTTTTAACAAGTGAATATGAAATAAATGGAATGAATTAACAGTTATCTACCTTTACACTAACAAAAAAATAGTTATAATCTGGTGGCTCCATAGTGGTTCTGATCTGAAGGTTCAAACGTTGTCGCTCCTGTCGGCCTGCAGACTGTGCAGCCGACTCACCCTGAAACGCCTGACCCGTCCATCAGTTTCCTGACACATCTCCACCGACTTGTTGGTCCCTTCGTAGGAGGTGCTGATGAACCAGCCCGGGTACTTCACAGACTCAAACGTGGTCATAGACATTCCTTCCGTTTTCTTGGTGAAAAGGAAGCGATTTGTGTTTTCACTTTCACAGATCTCTCTTAAACTCTCCAAACTGCATTCCTGACAGAGATGAGAGGAACAAAATGTATTCAATCTGACTTATTTCAGGCATCGTTGTCTCCCATGTAGTTAGTGTTAGGTGTGAAGTGTTTGTTGATGTGCATTAAGGACAAATATCTTTACTTTGGGCTGATTTTACTTTCTGATAAGACCAAATGCCTCAAACTCTGAGCTGGTATGGATCTCAGACTTTTAAATAAAGCTTTTTAAAAGAGAATCAACTTGTTTTCTGTGAACTTCTTCCAACTTCCAATTCTGATCCTGTTTTTCTTACAGAATCATTTTATAACCTGCTAAAGACCAAATCTTTTATTGCTTTTTGAATAATAAATTGGTTTTAGAGAACACCTGATCTGAATGTCAGGTGATTAACAGGCTTCTGCAGAACTTGAAGAGGTACCAATGTGAATGTTGGAGCAGAGTAACAGGTAAAAGCAGGACCAGTTTTAGAGTGATCACATCTTTGCTTAGTTTAGTGTTTACCTCCAGCTGTAGCTCGGGTTTGTCTGCAGACATGGAGCAGGAGATGTGCATGCCTTCACCGACTGACATGAGGACAGTCAACCCGCCTTCGTCATCCTCACGGGTGGGGTGGTATTTGAACATATCAAACTTCACTTAAGGGGAAACGTAGAAACAAGTTGAGCTTTAAGGAAATTTCATCATCTAGAAACAGGTTCAGCGGCTGACATACGGACATGAAAACATGGTAACGTTTAAACAGTTTTTTTTACCTCTGAGGTCTTGCAACCTATCTCTCAGAGAGATGGCCTGCAGCTTCAGCTCTCCTGACTTCAGAGTGAAATCTCTGTGAAGGTCGTCCCTCAGGATGAGCTTACTGACACTGTTGGAGCGTTTGAAGATGACTTTCTTCTCACTGCTGGAGTCGCTGCTCTCAGTCTTCACAACTACTTCTGTGGAAATGAGGAGTAGATTTTATCAGAAGCTTTCAGACACATCCAACATACAAACTAGCTTATATATATATATACAGTGGGGAGAACAAGTATTTGATACACTGTTGATTTTTCAGGTTTTCCCACTTGCAAAGCAT
>JAUBOC010011147.1:0-10506 GCA_032275365.1 Anablepsoides cearensis | reverse complement strand
CAAGGAGGATTTGTTTAGACATGTAAAAAGGCTGTTACAGTAATCTAAACGAGAAGAAATAAAAGCGTGAACAACCATCTCTAGTTCCTTCTGTGATACAAAAGATCTCAGCTTTGAAATGTTTCTTAAATGATAAAAACAGTTGTGAACTAGGGTTTTACAATGACTGTCAAAAGACATGGAACTGTCAAAGACAACACCCAGATTTATGAGACTATTTTTCACTGAAGGGGTTAAAAAATCAAGGTGCTGCCTAATTACAGGGATTTTATCATCCGGGGCAATAACAAAAGTCTCTGTCTTGTTTGCATTTAACTGCAGGTAGTTGTTGTTCAGCCATGTTCAAATCTGGTAGGGCAAAACCAGTAATCTGTATCAATTAGATGAACATAGATTAACAGCATAGATTAACAGGAAAATATGCATTTGAGATTTCATACAAACATTTAGCTTAGATATAGATTTTTATTAGTACATTTAGAGAATAGCCTTACCAAGTGTTATGATGAGTGTCCGAAATGCCCAAACAAAAACATAGTCAGAGCTGTGCCTCGATTCTGAGCTTACCAGCGAGTCAGGTGGTGCTGGGAGGCCTCAAACACTGCAGGACAAGAGAAACTATTGTTGTTTGAGAACAATGTAATAGTGCTCCCTCTCTGTCTCTTTCTATTCTTCTTTCAGTCAGGGAAAAAGGGAGCATCACATTTCCAACAGCAAGATGGATATCATGTTATCACTCCTCCATGTCCACCTTTGAAGTGGCAGTCTGAGGACTCGGGGGAAGACAAGTCCATTATGGCAGAGGTCAGAGAAGTAGTGAAAAAGCATCTTGGTGGCAGAGCACCATGGGTGGATGAGATTCTCCCAGAGATGCTGAAGGCTCTGGATGTTGTGGGGTTGTTCTGGTTGACACGTCAACATTGCATGGAGGGCCATAGAGTGGCAGACCGTTTTTTTTTTAAAAAAGGGGACCAGAGAGTGTGTTCCACTCATGGGATGACACTTCTCACCCTCTCTGGGAACGTTTACTCCAGAGTGTTGGAAGGGAGGCTTCAATCGCTGGTCAAGACTCAGAAACAAGTGGACCAGATCTTTACCCTTGCAGATCTGCTAAGGGAGTGGTGGCAGTTTGCCTCTCTAGTCTACATGTGTTTTGTAGACCTGGGGAAGGTCCCTGGGCTTCAGCCCAGGTAACCCTGTGCATTAAGGCGGCCCAGATCAGCTGTAAACACTGCATTCCACCAGAGTGTTAAAATTTCAGTGTTACACTTTTCAGAGTTGATTTTAACTCCTGAAGTGTTCTTTTTAAATGGGGCGGCTGTGGCAGAGTGGTTAGGGGAGTCATCCTGGAAGGTCACCGGTTTGATCCCCCGTTCCAGCTGACTCAATTGTTGTTTCCTTGGGCAAAATACTTCAAGCCTAATGCCTCTGATGTGTGTCCCATCAGTGTATGAATGTGATTGGCACTGATTAGTCTCCATAGATGATTGTACATGTTAGCTTTGTAGGAGATCTAGTAGAGTGCTGTATAAATGGGTAAATAAGGACACAGTTTGTAGTGTGAAGCGCCTTGAGTACCCTGATCGGGTAGAAAGGTGCTATACAAGTACAGTCCATTTACCATTTAACACTTTCTTAGTTAATTGACAGCCAGTGTTGGTGTGAATTCACAGAGTTAATTTCATCAGTGTTATCTTAGAGTTAAATAAGCTCCACCCCTGTTAAGCAAAACTTAAAATGATATATAACACTTAACAGTATTTTCATATAACACCATGTAGTGTTGATTCTGAAAATCCTTGCTCTCTTCCACCTCATGCCAAATGAATCAGAATATTCAAAGCTAGGGATGCTGGGTAATCGTGTAGAAATGATGATGATGAGGTTTTGCATGTGTGTGACTATTTAAAATGTTATTGAGTGTAAAAATGAGTTGTTCTGGTTAGTTGTTTTGTTCAGGTTAGTTAGTTTTTCAAGATTAAGTCTGTGTTATTTGGTCATAATCAACACCATGAGTGAGAGGTACTTCCTGGTGTGTGAAGGTTGACCCTGCTGCTGCTGTGGTCATACATTTAAAGAGATGACTTGAGCCAGAGTACAATCTGCTCTGTAGCCTACAGTGAAAAACTCACACTGATCTTGTATTTTAGGCTACTAAATGCAGAATGCACTTTATATGTATTGAAAGACAAAATATTAAATGTTAACACATCATTGTAAGGATAAACACAATTTTAATGTTAAAAACACACCTAATGTATGCATGATGCATGTTAAAACTTTAACACTAACAGTAAAAGAGAATAACACAATTTTGAGTTAAAAGTGTACTTATGCAGTGTTATAAAATAACACCAATGAGTGTCGAATATTTAACACTGTGAAGATATTCCTAATGTTTCTTTTCTATGCTGCATATAAAAATATTCATATATTTCCATTTTAACAACCTTTAAATTAGATATTTTTAAATGTCTCATGAAGGATAAAATGTTCTTTATAAATGTGTTTACAAAATGATTAAACCTCAGGAAGTTAAATAAATGTATTTATATATTCTATAAAGCTCTTACTTGGTGAATCTCAGTTCAAGTAAAGAAGTCACATGACCACATTCCTCAGTCACATTCCTCAGTTCCAGAAGGACTATCAGATGGATCGTGTTAGTGAGAAGCTTCCTAACCAATCAGAGAGATCCATGAGGAACCAGAGGACTTCCACTTCATGGATTAACCAATCAGAAGAATGTTTTGTGAACTAAGGTGGCTGTAAGATACAGCCCTCTTGTCTCTTGTTTCTACCCCTTGAGGGGGAAACAGCTGTGAATTCCTTTGTTCAACTTCTCTGTAATAATTTTAACTTTTCTTAAGTGTTTGTCCAGTCTCTCATGAAAATGAACACAACAACACAAAGAGTTAAATATTAACACTTTTCAAAGTGTAATTTTAACTCAGAATCTGTGATAATTATATACACTCAGGAAAAGTGTTAAATTTAACACTGTGAGTTAAATTAACACTTTGGATTTGGCTGTGTATCCACCAGGAGCGACATGAAATGAGTCTCCAAGCTGCAGGTGTACAATCTTGATAATTTCATGCTATAAGTACCATGGTCTTCTCTGCAAAACACAAGTCTGTTTAAGTAATGCTCTCATGAAAACCAGCTACAACTTGGACATTTGGTCACCCAAGAAAAGGAGAGGCTATGATTTGTGATGTGAGCTTTTATTAGCTTTCTGTTTGCAATAATAATTATTACCAATTACTCAGAGATAAAATATCTAAAATGTTGCGCCATCTGGTGGTTGTATTTAAAAACCAAGTGAAACTTGAAAACATTACAGTGATGAGAAGAAAACTTTTCTATTCTATTTAAACACAAAAACAACATTTTAATAACAACTAAAGGGGACATAGATACTTTATTATGGTATAGTATATAAATATATGCCTGAGAAACCCATAACATTGCCCCTTTAAAGATTAATCGTGATTAATTCACAGCTACCTTGGTTAAAGGTGGTTAAAAATATGAATCATTTGACAGCATTACACTTAATGTGAGGACACTATTTTGTACCAACTTGACTAACTGCCATGTGTTTATTATTGCAAACAAAAAGCATATAAGATCCACATTTTTTTCTTTCCCAGCAGCATTTTAAACAATATTTCATGCCTTTGCAACCACATTGCAACATTTCTGTAATGCTCTTTAAGTAGAGGTCGCTTTGAGCACATTACTCCTATTATAGCCTCACTCCACTGGCTGCCAATACATTTTGGTTCATTCCAATATTATTTCATTTGCTCAGGTCTTCATGGTGTTACCCTGCCCTACCTGTCTGAAATGTTACACCTGCTCACTCAGGTCAGCTGATCAGCTTCTCCTGAATCTCTCAACAGCTGAGCTCAGAGAGAACGGTGCTTTTGCTAAGGCAGTTAAATTATGGACTGATCTCTCTGTGCTCATCAGACAGGCCTCCACTTTCCATTTCAAAGACCCAACCCAGTTCAACAAGGTAATGCCGCCCAACGATTATGGTGTTGTTTCAAAATAAAAATACATAACAATTCAATTCAGTTTATTTATATAATGCCAGGTCACAAGAAATGCCATCTCTGGTCTCTGTCTAAAAGACAATCAACAGGAAAGTTAGGAGTTACCTTTTTAAAAAGTACAAGATTAACTGTCCTTAGATTAGAAAAAAGAGCTCATATTTGCTTACTTACTTTCTGACTCATTAATCAGGTTCTGAACCTGAACAGCTACAACATTAAAACATGCTTTCTATTCTGGGTGACCCCTTTATCCAGCTAAACCATCTGTGGTGTGTCAGGGCAGATACTGGATATCAATGCTCTTGAGCTTGTCCTGGGATGTGTGGGATTGCAGCTGCAGAACTCTGAATACAGTCCCAGGATTCAGTCTGTGGAATTTGGCAGGAATCTTAGCACACAGGGTTCTGTGTTCCTTGACATGTTTCTGAGAAATTGTCCTGGTGTCATAAGTGCATAGTCCTGATTGGAGGTTGCTGCCTAGAAGGGTTTATGTATTAGGAAGATCAGTGTTAGTCATGCCACCTGGAAGTAGTTTTAATGTTGTGGCTGATCATTTTAATAAGACTTTAATCACAAACAACAAGACTGAAACTTAACTCTTGTAACAAATTACTAACATCCACCCTCCCACACTGGTTCTGTTAAAAACTACATAGTACATAAATTGTACTATTTAATTACACTTAAAAACACCTTGACCTGGCTAAAAACAAGTTACATCATAAAGCCGAGCTCATATAATTAATGATTCATGAACAATGTGTAGAACTTTTTTATTTTTCTCATATTTTGCAGACATTTATATATTTTCATTTATCTTCAGTCAAGCCTGTCCACCAGTCTTAAATGAGTTTCCAAACAAATACTTGACATAAAGAGCCGGACAAAATTAGTTGAGATGGATGGATGGATGGATGGATGGATGGATGGATGGATGGATGGATGATTAAATGGATGGATGGATGGATGGATGGATGGATGTTTTATACAAGGACCAGTTAAACAAATTACAAAATATATGTGTTTGATTAAAACTTTCAAGCTTATAACCTATTTGCTTTTTTTTTTTTTTGGATGAAAAAGAAAAAAAACAACAACAATACTTCCAAGTAACTGAAACTCTTAAAAACACCCTAATGGTGCATTCCCACCGAAAGCGCAAAACACGTCCAGTTGAACGCTTTTTACGCTCACACGTTCACACCGGGGCAGAGACTAGACGCACGGCTGAAGAGGGAGGAGCGTCTGGGTCTTTTTCTGGTTGGTCTCAACCACGGATGAAATGAAAAACTCCAGGAGCTGTGAGCTGAGGGACTACTTTTTGTCCTGAGCCCAGTTTAACATTGCAGCTGATCCACTTTGGTGCAGATATCTGCAGCCAGATCATCAACTTCAGACGGATGATTTTAGCTAAAGAGCTCCTGTCTGTCTGTTTGCTGGCAACATTCAGGAAATGGTCACATGGAAAAATTAGTCTCTCTGATTGGTTGTCAAGACGCGTCGAGCGGCAAAAGATCAGATTTTTCAACTTGAGCATCGGCTGCTTTCGCCGCACCGCATGCACGGAAAAGGCTCTGCCGTATGCCTTGCGCGAAGCTCAAAATGGACCTGCCGCGACGCTAGACCCCTTGAGGCCCCTCCACCCATGACTTTGCATGTAAACTGGCTGCTCCTGCAGCGCAAAACGCTTTCGATGGGAATGCACCAAAAGCTTGAATGGCGGTACTCTCTCTACAGTCTACCTTCATTCGGCTAAAACGTTTTGCAGGAGAAACATCTCAAAGAAGGTGAGGAACATTTTTCTTATCCTCTCTGAAATGTTCTCTAAAAAGAGTGCTCTTTTAGTTTAATCACAGTAAAAAGCATACTCCTGTTTCATGTAAACACAATAACTTACTTCATTTAGTTAAAAAGGATATATCTTGTTGAATAAGCTTTAAACACAGCAAAATGACTGCTTGTAAAAGTACTACAATTTTTAAAATTAATTTTTAACAAAACTCATTTCATTTATTTAAAATAATGTTTCTTTTGTTAATACAATAAAACTTCTTTATTTACAAGTAACCTAATCAGTAGAAAAAACTTATTTTATTTACTTAAAAACCCTTCTGTTGTTTTGTGTAAACATAGCAAAATGGCTGCTACAAAACTTATTTATTTACTTATAATAATGCTTTTTTACTTTAAAAACAACAGAATGGCTGCTTATAAAAGTAACTTAAAAGTAGAAAAACTAGAATCATTATTTTAAGAATGTTTTTCAAGAGTGCTCTTTTTTTTTGGTTTAAACAGAAAACCAGGCCCTTGGTGGGCGGTAATCCCACCCTTAAGGGTGGGGACCATGCCCATAGAAGAAAAAAAGGGGGCAGTAACCCCACTCACACCTGTCAAAAAGGGGCGTTAACCACGCCCACAGCTGTCAAAAAGGGGCGGGGCACCTGTCAAATTAAGTTTAAAGAGAATCTCCTATATTATTTTTTTAACATATGCTTTTCTTTCAGTTATTCAGTGGTGCTGCAGAAATGTTTGAATTGACACAGAGGAATTTTAATAATGTGACCTGAGATCGTCCAGACAACTTCTTCAAGGAAACAGAAGCTTGGAATTTTAAGATTAGCCAGGGTTTATTTTTGACTGTATTGTGCAAACCGCTTGAAGACTTTGTGAGTTTGTGGTGTCGTTGCTGCAACATATAATTGTATTCAGTTCTGCAATGCAGTTTTTTCTGAAAAATAATTTTAGGTCAGAAGTGGCTGAAAAATAAGAGTCTTCTTCGTGTTATCGCACTGAGTGTGGCTGTTTTAACTGTTTGATCTGTTGTGCAATGAACTGGTGAGAAGCCAGAATGTTTATAGATCAAACAACGGTGTGTAGTTTTGTAGTCTTTTATAACACATGAATGGAGGCCAAACTAAATGTTTTAGAATTGTGAAAAAAAATCATTTAAACTAATGAAGTGACACAAGCCAGTAAGACAAATAATATTTTCATTTCCTGTTAATTTGATTTTAAAATGTCTTATTTCCTGATAACTTTCAGTATAGGAACCTCAGAGGCAATAATCTCTAAATGAACACAACTAGTTTAAATGTGACAAGTCTTCTTCAAGTTATGTTTTAAGCTATGTTTAGACAGGCATGACTGTAGAGGTTAAATTTTACACACATTAACCAGCTGTGGTTGTCAGGCCGCGGTTGTGTTTTGCTTACAGGGAACATTTCATGCAAACTCCACTTTTTTTAGCAGTTAAACATTTTGTGTATTAAAATCTCTAGGAGTGCAGAAAATTTGAATTTAGCCTCTCCCAGTGCTGCATGGATATCTATAGTATATTCTTTTTTGTGTGTCATATTTTTCCACCCATTAAGTTTTCTCTATTTTGTGACATTAAAAAAATATTATGTCAAATTATTTGCAATGGATCTGTTAAATAAGATCTGGACTTACCAACTACAATATAATGGCTGCTACAAAACTTATTTATTTACTTATAATAGTGCTTTTTTACTTTAAAAACAACAGAATGGCTGCTTATAAAAGTAACTTAAAAGTAGAAAAACTAGAATCATTATTTTAAGAATTTTAAGAATGTTAAGATCCCAGGTTCAGACCTGGGGTCTTTCTGTGTGGAGTTTGCATGTTCTCGTGCTTGCGTGGGTTTTCTCCGAGTACTCCGGTTTCTCCCACCCCTAAAAACATGTACAATAGGTTACATTCAGGCCCAGGCCGCCCTTGAAAATGAGATCTAAGATCTCAACGGGATTTGCCTGGTTAAATAACGGTAAATAAAAAAAAATAAAATAAAAATTTTCCTCCGGGTCAGACTCTGGCATCCAACAAGACTGGATGGACAAGTCTTCTGTTACTGACATATTTTAATTAGAATAGAATAGAATAGAATAGAATAGAATAGAATAGAATAGAATAGAATAGAATGGAGGAGGAGGAGGAGGAGGAGCAGGAGTTGGGGTTAACCGTTTTGCATCCTAACAACTGCTGACAGTCATATAGCTTCATAAAATGTTGTCATTCAAGTTACAATTTTCAGTAAAATCCTATTTTTTGCACTTGAAGCCAAGTATAAAAGCTGTACAGGGGGATTAGCTATAATAAGTGTCACAGAAAGAAAAAGTATTTCTTCTGTTCACTGTTTTGATAATGCTTTGACACAGTGAACTACTGTGTCAAAGCAAGCAAGAAAACTATAAACAGGCCAGCATCATTCTTTTAAAAACTTATATAGTCTGTTTGTTAACTGTAAATCTGTTATTTTTTGGTATCTTATGACTATGACTACGCGATTGTGTGATGTGCTGAAATGACTTTTAAATATTCTGTAAAGTTTGACTGAATTTCTTTTGTTTTGTTTTTTTTGGTGGGGATCTTATTCAAGCAGATCCCCACCAAAACAGCAATAAACATAGAAAATCAATTTACACATCCTACCTTGAAGTCAAGTGAATCTGACCAGTATGGATAAAACTCTATTTAGCTGGTTTATCTAGAGATAATACGAAGCTCTTCACCCTATCTCTAAAGTTGAATTCCTTTTGTCCGCCTGGATCTCGTTCTTTCGGTCATGATCCACTCCTCATGGGTGATGGTTGGAACATGGACAGACCAGTAAATGGAGAGCTTTACCTTTTGACTCAGCTTTTTCTTCACTACAACTGACCAAAGCAACACCCTCAAACTGACCAAAGCAACACCCTCATTACTAAGGGCTGGTGGCCTCCAACCCACATCTGGAAACGTTTCTTTCCATAGACTGAACATAATAAAAATCAAGAACTCTTTGGCTGAATTTAGGTCAGATGAGGACACAACCTGAAAACTTTGTTACAGATTAGACCTGTGTTTGCTCATTAAGTATAGTGATCATGTGTTTGTTTGTTTTTTGTCTTTTCAAGAGAAAAAGAAAAAAGAACTTTAAGAATCTGGGGCAGCAGGTTAAACAATTAATTGAAAAAATTTTTGTCTATGTGTAAAAGGGTAAAAGTGCAGCTACTACACCATTTTTATTGCACAGATACAAATGTTTTTTCATAAATTTAAGTTGAAAAATCAACACTAAAACCTAAGATTTTTTTTACTTTACCTGTATGCTCCCACATGCCTGCACAGATTGAGTGACGAGTGCAGTCATTGTTAGCTCTCTCCCACCCACACAAATCAGAACACAAACTGGACTTTAGTCAAAGTAAAACCTCTCAGAATAAGTTAAACATTGCCCAATTTGGTTACTATAATTTTTTTCTTCATTTGCCTTGAATAGGGGTTTAAAAATCAACGAAAATCATCTCTTTCTATAAAAAGCCGTGTTCATGTGATGCTCGTCCAACGAGCCGGAGAATCAGCTCATCTGGACTGTCGAGGTAAGAAGGAAAAAGAATACACTTACACTTTTTGTGGTAGAGGGATGCAGTTTGAAGCTGCTCAGTCAAACATTCATATTTGCAAACTACAAAATGACGTTAAACAAGATTACATATTTCAGCTATGTTTTTTTAAAAAGGACACAATTTCTAATGATAGGATGAAAATATAACAATGTTATATATTACTGTGCTACAGCAGGTCATTAGAAGGTTTAGTGCTGCTTTGTTGCCCTCATACCTCATTGTACTTCTAGGAACTGGGATTATTTTATGACAGAACATGAGATTAGGAACTGAAAGTTTGAATATACTTTAATGTACTTTAAACTATGACTGATCTATTAATTGCTTTATGTTGAGGGCAATCAGTCAGAATGTGCACAGCAGATGTAAGTCAATCATGTAATTCAGGTTATCAAGTGAAATGGTGCAAAGGTGAACGTCAGGTTAAAAGCCGCACTGGATCATTTAGAATCAGGCTGATAAAAATCTGAGACCCGACAAATTAACACAGATAAACTTCAAGATGAAACTAAAACAGGGCTGTTGGTTAAAAAAGCCAAAGTGGGGTTTACACTTCTGGTTACTTATTTATTTATTCTAAAACTTTCACCTGTTTATTCTAAGATGCAATGAGGTCAAACTGAAGCTGCTCATCCAGAGAACAAAACTTCAAACTAAGAACATCCAAATAAATATTATTGTTATATCAACAATTTAAGAGTTCAGTCCTTTATCATGTTAAAAAAGAACAAAAAACACATTAATTCCCAAATGCCTCACTGAACAGAGCTATATACAATCTTAAAAGGTTGGGAAAAAGAATATTATCCTATAGCTACAGTGTGTACATGATGAGGGTGGCTGTTATATTTGTACAGTAAATGTCTTGTTCTACAATATGTCTTTTAAGTTGTCTGTCAAAGCATTTTAAATATTTATGTGATCTATTCATGAAAAAATGCTCAAGAAGATTGTTAACTATGCCTATGCGCCTAACAGCAGTTCAGATTACCCACCCTTTTTGGAGTCCTTGGAGGGGGTGCTCGAGAGCGCTCCTA
>JAUBOC010011112.1:0-10507 GCA_032275365.1 Anablepsoides cearensis | reverse complement strand
TTCATCTGGTTAGGATGCCTCCTGGACGCCTCCCTGGTGAGGTGTTCCGGGCACGTCCCACTGGGAGGAGGCCCAGAAAAAGACCCAGGACACGCTGGAGGGACCATGTTTCTCGGCTGGCCTGGGAACGCATTGGGATTCCCCTGGATGAGCTGGCCCAAGTGGCTGGGGAGAGGGAAGTCTGGGTCTCTCTGCTTAGGTTGCTGCCCCCGCGACCCGACCCCGGATAAGGGGCAGAAAATGGACGAATGGACAAAATGAAGCTGAAAATATAAATCATTTGAAAGAAACTGCAGGAATGAACTGAACAAGCAGGCCAACATGAGACATGTTAAAAATATAATCCTCACTCTTCCATAGCTTGGGTTTTAAGAATCCATACACAACTCAAATTGCAATTAAATTAGGACTTTGTGTAAAACATAAATAAAACCAAATTATGAAGATTTTTAAATGTTCAAACAGATCCATTTTATTGTTTTTTAATCAAATATTCACTCATTTTGAATTTGATGCCTGCAACCTGTTTCAAAAAAGCTAAGACACAGGCAACCAAAGACTGGAAAAGACTGAAAAGGTATGCTCAAAAAACCGCTGTTTGGAGGATTCAAATGGTGAACAGGTTAACTGGAAACATGGGTATGAAAGAACCATCCCTGAGATGCTCTGACTTCAAAAGCAGATATGGGGCAAGGTTATGAACAAATTTGTGAGCAAATAGTCCTACAGTTTGCAAAAAATCTAGGTACTTCTAATCTACAGTATATAATACCAAAAGATTCAGAGAATCTGGACAAATCTTTAAGTAAACCAACAATGAATGCTTGTGACCTTTGACTCCTCAGACAGCACTGCATTAAAAAGCATCATTCTGTAACAGTTATTACCATATGGGCTCAGGAAAACTTCAGAAAACCATTGTCAGTGAGCACAGTTTGTCTCTACATCTACAATTTCAAGATAAAACTCTACCAAGCAAAGCCAAAGCCATATATCTAAAACACCCAGAAACACTGTTTGCTTCTCTGGGCCTGTGCTCATCTGAGATAGATTGACACAAAGAGGAAAAGTGTCCTGTGGTTTGACAAGTCCACATTTCAAATTGTTGAAGAAAAAAATTATCAGCCCAGGATTCTTCATCTATAGGTCACTCTTACAAGGATGATGATAGAGAGGAATGTTGGTTTTAAGGAGGAGTAAAGGAAGACACTTTTGTGAAGAAAAACTGTCATTAAGGGGGGTGGGGGGCTCCATGTCCAGTTTTCCCTCTGGGCCTTATTTGCATGTGAACAAACATTTTTGATTGTCATCATTAAACTTGTGGAAACCTGAAACTCCTCAGACTGAAGAAGTCATTTGGAGGAGAGATGAAACGATTCATTGAAGAAGAACTCGTCCAGAGGACCTACTTAATATAAGTTTCTGCTCAGCCTTTTAAACGTTCCATCACATCTTTTCAATCAAGATGAGGTTCTGGACTTTAACTGTACTGTTACAACACTTGGTTTCTTTTCTTTGGGAGCTGTTTTGTTGTCAGCTGCTGTGTTTGGGGTCATTGTTCTGTTGGGCACAGCTTGATCCAAACTTGAACCGTCAGACAGATGTCCTGGTGTATTCTCAAATATCCAGGTAGAAAAATCTAAAAAGTTTGAGTCAGGTCCTATGGACGAGTTCTTCTTTGTAGAACCATTTTGTCTTTTATTTAAAAGTCCTCTTCAGTCTTTTTTCAACAACTTCATTTAATAAGTTTCTCTTCTCCATCCTTTAAGGCACCATTGGAGACTGGAAGAATCACTTTACTGTGGCCCAGAATGAGAGGTTTGATGAAGTTTTCCACAGAGAGATGAAAGATTTTCCACTTAAGTTTATCTGGGACATAAAAGAGTGTCAATAACTAAATGTTGGTCTCATGGCACGAAGAACAGCTTTATGAAAATCCTTTAATCCAAAGTTGTCATGTCTGTGTGCTTCTCCAAACGGGGAGTACAGACCTGTTATGGACCTGTTCTTATAGGTCCTTTTCTAACAGTTCCCGTGATTTTATTTAATTTAGAACTGTATGTGAATGAGTCTTGTACTAATGTGTTCTTCGTTTAAAGAGATTTATATGATTGTTTCAGATTTGCATTTATGCAGCCACCTTGACCAGGACTCCTTGGAAGAAAATAAAATATTCCAGTTTTAATCTTCTTGATAAAGTAAAGGATAAATCAATATGTAAAAGTCAATTACCTCTTTACATTTTTTTCTGTAATAAAGAGAAAAATGATTTTTCCTATTGTGTCTTTTGTTTTACATCCCTCCAGAACACATCAGGGTTTAATCTGAAGCACAACCCCAACTCCAATGAATTTGGGACATTGTGTAAAACATAAATAAAAAGAAAATTTAATGATTTGCAAATCCTTTTCAAACTATATTAAATTGAATTTACTACAAAGACAAGATAATGTTTAAACAGATGCACTTTGTTGATGTTTTTGCTAATATTCACTCATTTTGAATTTGATGCTGCAACACGTTCCAAAAAACCTGGGGCAGGGTCATGTTTACCACTGTGTTACATCAGCTTTCCTTTTAACAACACTGAATAATAATAATTTTCCCATTCTTTCTTTATGAACAACTTCAGTTGGTCAATAGTCAGGGGTCTCTGTTGTTGTATTTTGTGCTTCATAATGCTCCACACATTTTCAGTGGGAGACAAGTTTGGACTGCAAAGAGGCCAGTCTAGTACCTGCACTCTTACTATTAAGCAGAAATGTGCGCAAGTATTTTTTGCAAGTCTAACTCAAGTCTCAAGTCTTTGGCTCATAGTCCAAGTCAAGTTGCATGTATTACTTAACTGGTAGTTTGATCAAAAGTATTCTAACTATACAAGATTATATTTTATAATTCTATATTTTCTTAAAATATTAAAACACACTATTATGTTTTTGAGAGTGTTTAGAACCATTTGATACATTTAATTATTGCTCTATCTGCTGGCCAACCTTTAACATTACAGCTGCCTGAAACAATAAAGGACAAGTCGTGTCATGAACCAGTGAGCCTCTGTTCTGTGACTATAATAAAACTTCTACTCGTATCTTGAAAATGTTGACTGTTTTTTTTAAGAGCAACAATAAAATATTACAGTAAAACGTGGCTGTGCCATCATACATTACTGATGATCGGTGTACCTGTGAAGCAGCTCTGATCTTATTTATATAAACTTATGCTTTATTATTGTTTTGATTAAGTAAATATGACCTATAAATAAAAGTTTAGTAATTATCTGTATTGTTTTTAATTAATCATAGCATTTTACAGGTTTATAGAAAATAAAAATTCACTTCTCCCATATCGATTCTAAAGCATAAAGTTCTGGTATTGATAGTATCGATATTACAGTGTCGATCTGCACATCACTACTCGCAACATTTCTGCTTCATTTGCTCGAAACAGTGTCAATCAGGAGGTGTGGAGCGTAACATCACTCACTACTGATTTCCATCCGTAGAGTAAACACCTTGGATCCATCTCTCCTCCTGAAGTTACAGATGGTCAGGATGCATAGACTTGTATAAAGGAACAAAATGCTTAATCTTGCCATTGTTAGTCATTTAAAAATAGAATAGAATCAGCCTTTATTGTCCCACAGAGGGAAATTCAGGTGTAACAGCATGATACATCAATTCACAAACAATGTATGCAACAAAAGCAATAATATTATAACAAAAATAATAATAATAAAATTTAAATACTGTACAAGGCCGTAAGGATAAAAGGATTTGAATCAGTTATTTATTCTCAATTTCCACAAACCATAAAATTCAAAAAAAATTTAGCTTTATTTTGAACCGTAGTATATTAAAATGAAGCATGAAACAAGAACTTTATTAGAGTTTTTCTACAGGAGGACCCCACACAGGTAGCCCAGCGATCTCAACATGGCTAGTAGAAGCTAATGCTGTTTGCTAATGGTGGTGACCTGACATAAGCACGGGTCACATATTACAAATTGCACAATATTCTGTGATATTGATGGCCTGCCTCCTTCCTGTCCGACTGCTGCAGCTGCAGCTAATTTGTTTGATTGGCTTGGTTCCCACTTAAGGCTCATTCTGGATCGACGCTGGAGCAACACACCTCTTTGGTATTTACCTTGCAGCAACTCATGAGTTAAGTTAAGTATTTTTGTGATTCAAGTTTTTGTATTTTTGTTTGTTTGTATTTTTTTGCCTTTTTGTATTTTTGCCTCTGCTCAGGACACCTTTGTGAATATCCACCAATGCCGACACCACCACCTTGTGAACTCATCTTCCTGGAACCTACCTCCACTTTGATTAGTGATGGATGTTAGGGTGAGGCACAGGAATGAACCCAGGTCCGGACGGAGGAGAGGATTTTTCAAAAATAAAATATTATTTAACAAAATAAAACAAAGGCTCACGTGGCAGCAAAAACATAAAGAACTCAAAGGCACAGGGGAACAATGAGGAGACCATAACAGGAGGTAAAAACCAAACAATGAACCAGCAAGGGTGTGGAGGACTGAACCAGAATAAATACAGAGGGAATGAGGAGATGAACAACAGCTGAGGGAAACACTGATTAGAACTACTGACAGGTGTGTGTGACAGAGGAAGAAATGACAGGTAACAGACTGAGGGAAGATGAGTGGTAATGCACAGAGAGAACACACGAGGGAGACAATACAAGACAACAGAACACACATCTTCACAGTACCTCCCCTCTACGTATCGTCCGGTGACGATACGTAGAGGGGAGGTACTGCTAGTCACATGAGCCTCTTCTACCAGCACTCTCCTTCCTGGAGACTTACCCTCCTCTCCAAGCCAGCCATGATACTTTCTTGTCTTTCCTGTTTAATTTCTTGTCTACTTTCAGGAAAGCCCAGTTAGAATAACCACACGGCTCCAGGGCCTGTCTTGTATGTGATTTCTCCTTCTCCCTAACTCCTGGGTTTGTCTGGACACTGTCTGCTCTGTGGTACAGAGTGCTGATGACTCCTAACGTGAGTTCCAGTGTGTGATGGGAGTCAAAACGCAAATACTGGTCTGTGTGGGTTGGTTTGCGATACACGTCCATTTCCAACCGTCCTCCATCAGAAACTGAGACATCACGGTCCAGGAACGCCAACCTGCCATCTTTTACATCCTCTCATGTGAACTTTATATATTTATCCAGTGAAATGTTGGACTTTCTGGGATTTAATTTTAACCCAGGTGTCATCAACATACCTGAATCAATGGTGGTGTCCCTGCAAAGGACATCAGAGCTCTCTTTTCCACCTCTTCCATCTACAGGTTTGCAACAATAGGGGAAGCTGGGGAGACAATAGCACACCCATATTTCTGCCTATAATATTGCCCCCCATATATGAAATAGGTTGTAGGAGTTGACACAGTTGGGCTGTGGATCTTTCCAGATCAGGCTGGTAGTGCACTAATCTTTTATCCTCCCCCCCTCCAACTTTACTGCTCCATCCATCTCTTTCTCCTTTCTTTTTGACATTTGTTAAATTGTACCCACTCTACTTTCACCTTCCATTTCATGTTGTGCGAGGCTGCTCATATTGGACGTTTAACTATTACACTGGCTGAACTCGCGTGTAGTCTAGTCTAGTAGTCGCAGCAGCGTTTTATGAGGTTAAAAAAAACAAAACAATACTTACCTGCCGATTCGGCCTGGAACTGACCAGCTGTTTGGGAATCATCCCAAACGTTGCCACCACGCTCCTGCCCCAGAGCCACCAGCATCGGGAGGCCTGCCCACCCACCCCCCACAGGGGACCACAGGAGAGAACAGGGAGAGCCCCACCAGCGACCACACGCAGTAAACCCCTGGGGCCAGCAGTGACGAGCACACAAGCCCCGAGAGCCCCTCCGATCCCCCAAACCCCCAAACCCCCCCACCCCACATCAGCTCCACTGCCCCACAAGGCCTGGTCCAAGGTCGATCAAAGGAGCCCAGAAAGATAGATCTGATGATGTGGCTGAGGTTGTCTCAAGATTAATATGATCCAACAAAAGATTTCTATACTGGTTAATACTAATAGCATTTTCATTTTTCCAATTCAAGAGTATGGTTTTCTTTGTGATACATAAGGCATTTTAAATTCAAACTTCAATGACCAAAGTGTTAAAAAGTTAAAATATAAAAGTCCTGCTTTTTTAATCAGTGAAATTCAATTATTCACACTGAAAAATGAGGGGGAGGTGCTCCTCCCAGTCCACCCCCACACACCATCAGTGGCACTAAATGTGACAATAAACTTCTCTGTGGTCAGAGCTGCTTTTTAAAGCACATCAACAGGGCTAAGAGAGATACATATCTGGATCCTTAGAGCCAGGACTAAAACCAGACCACCAAACCAGACCCAGAAGGATCATCTGGACTATCTGAGACAATTGCAACAAAGTTTTCAGAACTCAGAGGTTAGCAGTCTTTACTGACTGAATGTTGTTTCATTTGAACTTGCATGTTTTTGGTACTCTGAATAAAGTTCTGAGGCTTTTTTCACCTGTGAGCAAAGACCCACTTTTTGTTCTGTTTCAGCTCTCATGGATATAAAGACTGAAAATCCAGAACTGGTTCCACACAAAGGCTTCAGACTGACAAGTAAGATTCATGATCCTGAAGATGTGGACCAGATTTACCACCTGGAGATCAGAGACTCAGACGTATTTGTGGCCACATACCCAAAATCAGGTGAAGAAACTTTAAGTTAAGTAAATGGTTTTATAAAGCACAATGTTTCTCATGTGCCCACTCACAATGTTTTTTGTTGTTATATACAGTATTTAATACTAGGGGTGAGAATGTTTAGGCACCTTTTAATTTGATTAAATTACTCCTGTGATGCAAATATTAAATCTTAAGCATAAAACCTCTTAGAAACAAAATATTTTGCTATACATTGCAAAAAAAAACAAAAAACATTTCAAACAAGATTTTGTGAGCTATTTGAAACCAAAACACAAGTCAAAGTGTTGAGTACAGGGATATAAAATTATGTACAGATAGATTTTCATGAATCTCATGTTAGAGCTTTAATATCTCTTTTCTTCAGTCCTATTTAGTGATTCCCAACTTTGTGGTTGTGAAACAACAATTTATGGTCTTGAGAAAATCAAATTAACTTTAGAAACGATTGGCAGTAACATGTTTAGTAAAAGCAGTAATTATAAATGCATGAAATAATTTGGTTTATGTAAAGGCTCCTCTGTGCTTTCTGAGATGATGTCACAATACGTTTAGGACCAGATGATCAGCTGGAACAGTGCGTGCTGTGGAATCTGAACACAGAAAGAAGACTCTGTTAAACATTTACTGTTTGACAGGGACTATCTGGATGCAGCAGATCCTGCTGCTCCTGGAAGCTAAAGGAGACGTGACGTCCATCAATGGCACTGGTACTACTAACGGTGCACTCATCCCTTGGATTGAGGTGATTGGGAACAGACTGAAGTTTATCTCCGCTCCCTCACCCAGGCTGAGGGTCACACACCTGCCTTATCACCTCATGCCTGCTGCTCTGAGCCACAAGAAGGGCAAGGTGAGCCAGTTCTTTTCATCGCTTCAATCACCTAAAGTAATTTTGTGACAAGACTGACATTCCCTTGTGGTATTTGAAGATACATAACTGTAACAGTGCTAACCTAGACCTAAGACATATATTTACCTGTACCTAAAAGGTTAATGAGATTTAAAAAAAACTGGCTGAAAAATCAATCCATGCATTCATAACAGGTAGATTGATTTGTTTTGTTCTAAACAAGTATAAATTGCCTGACACCCAGTCTTGTCCTCTTCTAGGTGATCTACGTGGCAAGAAATCCCAAAGATGTTCTTGTGTCTTACTTCCACTTTCATAAATATGCAAAAATGTTGGAAAAACCAAAGAACTTTGATGAATTTTTAGAGAAATCTTTGAGAGGAGAAGGTAAAACTTATTATTTTCTGTTAGAGTAAATAATAGTCCAGAAACTGTTGACTGTTGGTGATACTTTTGGTTGTTTATGACAGTTTCTCGATGCAGTTGGTTTGACCACGTGAAGTCCTGGTACTCACACAAAGATGACGTAAACATGCTGTTCATCACTTACGAGGAAATGATTCAAGTAAGACCTTTGTAGACATCATCTGACTGTGTTAAACACATTTCCATGGATGGTTCTGTTCTCCTTCAGGACCTGCAGTCTGCAGTCAGGAGGATCTCCTTGTTCCTGGACAAAAAGCTGACTGAAGACCAACTGGCCAATGTGGTGAAGCACAGCACATTCAACAACATGAAGAAGATCCCTCAGGCCAACTACGAGCAGGTCTCAGGTGACCTGATCAGCCACCACCTGGGAGGATTCATGAGGAAAGGTAAAGACTAATTTAGGCTTGAAAGTTTGTCTGATGAACTCAAACCCCTAACCCTAACCCTATCTAGGACTGGGCGATATGAGGAAAATCTTATATCACAATATTTTTTGGTTATATCGCGATACACGATATATATCACGATACCTCCAAAATCAATGAAAAAAATATTAAATATGGATTCAAATAATTTGAATACTGAATCTAAACTAATTTAAACGTTCTATTTTAACCATTTTAGCCATCTCTTTCTCATACAAGTTTTTTACAAATGAAATTATTGCCACTATCTTTTTGTTGTCTACACTCTAGATCAGGTGTGTGAAGCTCAGGTCCTCCAGGGCCACTATCCTGCATGTTTTCCTTGTTTCTCTGCTCTAACATACCTGATTCTGTGATTCAGTTACCTCTGGGTAGTATCATCATGGTTGCTAGGTGACATTACGTAAGCCGGGGTAAAGACGGAAGGCTAGACCGTCCAAATTCACAGTCACTTTTTTTCCGGTCTTCCCGGTCTACCAAGGACCCGGCCCACCTCGACCGGGTAGTCTGGGTCCTTCGGGGGACCCGGCCCACCATTTTGGACACAGCCTCTGTCTCCAGAGGGGAGGGGGCTGGTGATGCGTTCAAGTGTGTCGGAAAAGCGAAACTTGCATGGACGTAGCTTACTGTTTGCATGATAATTTATACTCGATGGTTACGATAAAGTCATTTTAACCATCGTACACTGAAAAACTCGGAATATATCGAGCATATTCGATATATCGCCCACCCCTAACCCTAACCTAAAAAAAATATTACATAATAAATATCAACTCAAACAACTTTCCCAGTATGAAAAATTTTAAAATCAGACAACAAAAGCTGAAAATATTCCTCATTTGAAGAAAACTGCAGGAATGAACTGAACAAGCAGAACAACATGAGACATGGTAAAAAATAAAATCTTCACTCTTCCCTTTGTTGGGTTTTAAGCATCAGGACATACAAGTCCAAATGCATTGAAGTTAGGACATTGTGTAAAACATAAATAAATAAAAACAGATAGAAACAAATATATGTAAATCCTTTTCAACAAATTCTCAGTGAAAAAAAAACTACAAAGACATGATATTTAATGTTCAAACATCGGTGATCTGTGAGGTTAATTTTAGGGTAAATGGTCAGGGTTAGGCTGTAAAGTCTAAAAACATGAATGGAAGTCAATGCAAGGTCCTCACAGGGTTGAAGAACAAACATGTGTGTGTGTGTGTGTGTCCAGCAGCACCCGCGGTCAGCTCATAGCAGAGCAGAGTGTAGCGACAGTCAGAAAACCTTTGAGTAAAATAGTATTTGAGCAAAATATTTGAAAAGCATGTACAGTATATACACTCCTGATCAAAATCTTAAGACCAGTCAAAAAATTGCAAGAATTTGCATTTTGCACTATTGGATCTTAAGAAGGTTCTAAGTAGAGCTTCACAATGTTAAAGAAACAAATCAGTGTAAAAGATAAGAACCTTTCAGCAGGGAATTTTCTGAAAACTGCATTTACACTCAAACATGATTTTTTTCAGCTCACTGAAGTAAAAAACAAACACACAGCAGTGGTCCGAAACATAGACATCCACAACACTTAGGTGGAGGTCAATGTCCAATTGTACAACTCTTACGATGCTGTTACTACAAGTCTCACTCAGCAGGGCACAAATGATCAGTTATTAGGCTGATGGTCCTGCTTTACTTATGAAAAACCAGTTTCAGGCATCATCATGTGAAGGCACCACTTGTTGAATTTACCTGCGACTGAAAAAGCCTATAGGATAACATGATGATGATCAGTTAACATTTGATCAGCAGCTCCTGATACTGAATCTCCCAAATCTTGTGAAAACAACAAGTCTCACAGCTTTTATGTTCTGGCTTTTTGTTTTTATTTATAAAAAAATACAATATGGAATCTGTTGTATCTTTTGTATGTTTTTATACAGTTGAGGTTCACTTTGAATGATTTTAGAAAATGGGAAATACCTGATAGTCTGTATGTCCTAAAAGAAAAACCTTACAACAAAAAGAATGTAAACTTTATTTTTCCAACTTCATTTAATAAGTTTCTCTTCTCCATCCTTTAAGGCACTGTTGGAGACTGGAA
>JAUBOC010011035.1:0-10509 GCA_032275365.1 Anablepsoides cearensis | reverse complement strand
GTGTCACTACATAAAGTGTATTGGTGGCCATACTTGCTTAGGATTAACATCTTAGACAAGTGGGCTCTCCCTACATGAGCAATGTCAGCACATACTGCAAATCCCCTTTCTCGTTTCGCCATTGCTCCATCCCCAAAGTCCCTGAGCCCTTTCATCGTAGGGAGGGACATTTTACCAAACTCAATAAAATATATACAGTCGTGGGAAATAATGTCTGCCCTTTTTTAATACTAGGGTTTTAGGATGTAATGAAAATGATCGGCTTTGAAAACTATTCAAATCTAATGTCAAGTGTACACAGAGTCTACCATGGCATTATTTTTTTTTAAATGAAAACAAATCCAACTTGGAAGAGCTGTGTGGGAAAAAAAACAATATCCACGCTTTCTGATTTCATGGGATTTAGGAGGGAAAGTAATCGTCCCAGCAAATTTACCTCAAGGTCAGAGTGTGCAGTGCTCCAAAAAATTGCAAAGAATCTAAGAGCTTCATCTCAGACTCTACAGTTGCTGGAAAAATTGTCCTTTTTCTAAAAAGAACCTGGCAGCACATCTTAGATTTGCCAAGATGATAGATCCACAAGACTTGTTTGGATAGATAAAAACAAAGTAGAGATGGGTCAATGGTGGGAAAACAATTACCAGTGCTATGTTCAGAAAAACAAACCACATCTCAACCCAAACACCTCTTATCAATAGTTAAGAAAGTTGGTGGAGTGGTAATGATTTGGGCTTGTTTTTTGCAGTTACATCACATGGGAACTTTGTCGTTAAATCGGTTATGAACTCTTTTGTAGACCAAAGTATTCTAAAGCCACATGTGAGACTATCTGTCCAACAGTTGAAGCTTGGATCAATGTGAATCGTGATGCAAATGAATTAAGGTATTGCAATAGTTCAGTCAACATGAAGTCAACAGGAAGACCTCAATCCTAAGACAGCAGTGCAAAAGCAAACACATGTAGACCTCAATGAATTAGGGCAATGTAGCAAAAAGTGGGCCAACAGTCCTTCACAACCATGAGGGAGACTGATAGTCATACTAAAACAATTATAAAGTTATTACTCCTAAAGGAGGTTGTACAAATTATTAAATCACAGAGCATATTTAGTTTTCACACACACAGCTTTTTCATTTTGGCTTTGTTTTGTTTAATAATGACATAGACACTTATCCATTCCATCCATCATCTTTACACACATTTCTTTACAGGTCATTCTGGTGCCTGTGGCCAGCAGTCACTGGGCAAGAGGTGGGATACACCCTAAACAGGTTGCAAGACCATCATGAGGCCACATAATCCCCTTCTCCCACCCGCTTCAGATGTTATCATCCATTAAATGGACGTTATTAGCCATTATCAGCCCCATAGAATGGCTTTAGACTGACTTCAGACTGTCCCAACTGTGCCGCCTAGTGGGTTCGCTGGTTAGTATGAGGCATAAATTCACTAATCTGGTTATTATGAGGCATAAAACCACTAAGGTTTTTATGCAATCTGGTTAATATGAGGCATAAAGTCACTAAGGTTAATTTTAGAGAAAATGACATGGGCTACGATAAAGTAGACCGGAAGTATATGGCACTGGTAACCCACTAGGGGGCACTGTTGGAACAGTCTGAAGCCATTCTATGGGATTGAGAACCTGATCGACGGCACAGTCGGGGACAGTCTGAAGCCATTCTATGGGGCTGATAACCGCTAATAACGTCTATTTAATGGACTAATAACACCCGAACCGACTGCTTCTCCATGGGTGTGTTTTTAAGCGGTTTTCATTGATTCAGCATCAGCCAAATGTGAGTCTATCAGCAGTGGTTTAAGTTGGGTCAAGTTTATTTTGACAATAGCAGATTGCAGATTGGCTGAGCCAAGGCGGTACTTCCTCCAAATCCCTCCTGGAGGAAAGTGTACACAGCTTGAACTGGACAAAGTGGTCTGAAACGAGTAGGCATACTTTGAGGTTTCAGATAAACTGGCTGCCAGCAATAACGTGCGCAATAACAGCAGCAACAACAACAAAGAAGTCAGACTACTGGACAATAAAACCACAACAGCGAAAGCCACACACTGACGATCCATGCACAGAGTGAGGAACACGCTGCTTTGGAGACACACCCACACTTGAGTAGAATCCAACAGACATGAAACGATTAGAGGGAGACATCGGAGAAGCGTCTATAGAGACCAACAATCATTCACTCTCTCACTTATGCCTAGAGACAAATTTGAATTACCAGGAAAAAAAAAATCAACCTACCTGTAGAAAACCCATGTAGGTATTAGGAAAACATGCAAACTTCAACAAGAAAGGTCCTAAGCTGGGATACAATTCTGCAACCTTCTTTCTGAGAGATGCCAGCTCTACTAAGTGCACATATGACCCTAGATTTAATGATGTAGTATATGATAAAGATCAAATCATGTTTATTTTGTCATCATATGTAAAACTCTAGAATTGAGGAAGGTTCTTGTCTGTAACCTAAGAATGTACGTAAGTTTGGACCTGATCTTGAGTTGGGAGTGCCTTTTGTTAATCTCCATACAAAACCTTGAGTAGCTACTAAATGTCACTGGGAGATTATCAAGATAAAACTTCACAAAAACCTCACTATTAAATCCTAGTTTCCATGTAAACTGTGCAATGCTGAGATTTTTCTTTCTTCATTGTCTTTACATTTATTTGAAGTTTTGTTAAATAAATGATTGATATTATCTTGATCTGATTTAAGACTTAGTAAGATTCAAATAAATCAACTGAATATATAAAATATCACGATTATTAATTTTTAGTATGACTGTACAGTCAACAAAAATACATCTATATATAGTATTTTGTTTGCCAGAACCATATTGCACCATTTGATTCCACCATCCAGCTGTGATGCTCCTTTGTCATTTTTAATTCTCCATCATCTCGCCTGGCTGTGAGACAAATCTGCTTGTTAAAAACAATTTATAAATAGATTTCACTTGACTCCTCTTTGAAGGTGTCACTGACATGCAGGAACATTGTTGGCTGTCACTACCGAGGGCACTTTGAGAGGGAAGTCAGGAAACCAGCCACAAACATTCTGCGACAATAAAGCCTAACAGGAAATAACAAAACCATGTCAAGTGCATAGCTACTTAAAGTCCCAGCAGCATTGAGAATCATAGAAGAAAACATAAACTAGAGATAATAATGCTACTGGATGTTGACATTATAAAGATATTTTGAAGACAGTTCTGAAATGAAAAACTGAGGAGTAAATAAAAAGCACTCAAGTGAAAGAGATCTTTACTGAGTATCAGGCAACAAACTGTTGAACCATATCAAAGATAATTAGCAATGGAAAATTCACGAGAAAAGGCGCAGAGTTTCACGCTGTGCTAATTATGTTTGTGTTGTTGGCATAATTACTTTTAATGCCTCTTTAAAAAAGACACAGATATATTCAGTTTCCAGGTTAAAATAAACATGTTTTAATGTAGCACCACAGCAGGGTGTCTGTAACCTGAGAGAAAGGTTGCTTTTACACCGTCATTCTGCTTATTTATACCCATATGCAGCACTAGAAGTGTTCTGCAATGCAGACAAATGAGAATGCTAAACTTGGCTGCTTTGTGCTTGTGAATGCATTGTCCTGTCCTTTCGCCTTTTCCCATTGTTTATAATCTGACCAACTATGAAATGACAGCAATCTGCTGTGGTATTTCCGTAATTATGGCCCACATAACCCAAGTTCAAGAAAGTGAAAAGAAACCCAAGTCTGTATCTTTGAAAATTTTCACACATGTCACAGCAATGTTTTAATTTTCTTTTTGTATTTAGGTTAGTGCAGTAATGACATACAACCATAATATAACAGAGGACTGGAAGCCAGAAGTTGAAGCCCCAAAGTATGTGTGCCCCCTAGTAGGTTGGCTGCAGTGAAAAACAACAACAACGGTACCAAGCAAGATTTACACATCTGACAGAAAGGGATGGGAGGGGTGATTAGTGAGTGGGAACAGGTGTGTTAGGGAACAGGTGTGTTAATAACAGGTGACGCGCAGGTGTTTGTCTGTGCTGTGACTAGCAATATATTGGATCAGAGGAGAACCAAGGTAATGAAACAAAAAACAAAAAAAAAACTAACTGCAAAACTGAACAGGTAGTAACAAAGAAACACAGATGCTAAGAAACAAAACCTCCTTGGCTCCTGTGATGTGCGTGTCTGTATGAATAGAGATAAAAGGTTCCCAACTGATAAAAGATGGGGGAGTTTTCCTTATTGAGAGCTGAGAATGCATAAATAACTGTATTCTTGTATTGGATTGCAGAGAGATTTTGCTTGTCTCCAGGATTTTTTACAAGACACCTCAGTCTGGGACTGAGATGTGGCAACCTTGATGTGTCTTCTGAATGGACGGAGGGGGTGAGGGGGGTTGAAGTCAGTCCTGTTGCATCTCTGTGTTGCAGAGCAAAGAAGTAACAGAGATGTGCTGCCAGACACAAAACAAACTGTGGCTCAGTAATGTAGTGAACACGTGTCTGCAACTCCCAGATTGAACAACAGATTTACACTGCCTGGATTATCTAAGGTTCTATGATGTGGGGTTGTCTCACTTGGTCAGGTCTAGGTTCAGCAACAGTATGAGCTCAAAGAATGAGGTCATCTGATTACGTAAATATACTGAATGACCAGGTTATTCCATCAATGGATTTTTTTTTCCTGATGGCATGGTCATATTCCAAGATGACAATACCAGGATTCATCAGGCTGGAATCATGAAAGAGTGGTTCAGGGAGCATGAGACATCATCTTCACACACGAATTGGCTCCACAGAGTCAATAGGGAAGGCTTTGCGCAGCGATCAGACTCTACCATCATCAATGCAAGATCTTGGTGAAAAATTATTGCAACGCTGGATGGAAATAAATCTTGAGACATTGCAGAAGATGCATGCCAAATCTAATGCTGGTCCAATGAAATATTAAAGTGCCTGTGACATGGCTATCCTTCAAATACAAAAAGTCAAAGAAAGCATCTTTACACTTAAGAAAATTGGAATAACACACATGATTTTACACATTTTGTCACATAACTGGCCTATTTTCTTTTAAATTTGGCTCAGCCAAAGTGAAACAGGAAGTGACATCAAAGGGGAACTCATCAATAAAATAAACTCTGGTTTTTGTTTATTATAACAAATTGTTTAAACTTTCAGTCTTCTTCGTCTCCTTTGATAATAAAAATAATCTAAAGAAACATCACGTTCTTCTCTACAGTCTGTTTTGTTAGCTTTTGTAACAACGCTCAGTTACATGCCAACATTCCCCTTTGACATCACTTCCTGTTTCTTCACATGGAAATATCTCAACAACCGTTCATCTCAGCGATGTGAAATTTGTTTTGCAACATGTTATCATTGTTATCTTTCCGAAAATGCATTCATGTTTATTACAAAAATTTGACGTCACAGGCACTTTAAAGTGTGCGTCCTTTTTTATTTGGTGGTGACCTTTTTTTGGCCGGGCAGTGTAGAACATAACCTTTGACAACTGTAGGAACTGCTCCTTCTATATTATTTAGATAACCTCTCATTCATACTTACCTAAAGGAACAGCAGTAAATGTGTTGCTTTAGGACATTCTTAACCTATTGGCAATGAGACAAAGGTCTCTAATCTACTGGTTGTCAATTCAGTTCAACATGTTACTCAGGAGCATCCTTACTGCGTGATTTTTGAAGACGCAGCACTTTGTGTTCAAACTTTTAAAGAGAAAAGGTCTGTTCAACAGGATCTCCTGTGGAGGTCTTCTGCTATAACCAAACACAGGAGCTTGTCACAGCAAGTTTGTAGAGACCTATTAAATAATGCAGATTTTTCAGGCCTGTGCGTCACATTGCTTTCCCTTAGAATACTAATCATCCTGACAGTGAAACATTAGATCCCTGCATGCCTGCTACTTGTAAAGCCTTATCTTGAACCTTGTCACACTGTAGCGCTGTAAACGTGAATTACCTGTCTTTGCAAATTTCTCATTATCCTCAGCTTAACAAAAAAGGCCATACTGAGGAGCCCTCTGTGCCAACAAGTCAGCAAGCCTGGTGTCCCTGGTGTACTTTATTACGCTGCATGACAAACTCCTATCGCTTCAGCACAAACATTGCGCTCAGTAAGCATGTTTACCATCTGAAGATCTCTGAAGAAATCTGATGAAATAAGCTCTTCTGATTTCTCACTGCTGGTACATGTTTTCTCACCCAGGACAAGTCTTCTCAATTTTTAAATTTTTCATCGGCATACAGTTTTTTTTTAGTGAGTGAAGTTGTTTTTAGCCACCAATGGCTCCATACTTGCCTCTAAGTGTGCCCTCAGTATTATAGCAACCCGTCAGGTTTTGTTGGCATCATAGTTAAGGTGGAAGCTCAATGAGCTCTTATCCAAACTTAGAATGTAATACTTGACCCTGTCCATTTTAATCATGACTGCCTCACAGCCATCATCATGTATTGTCTATTGTCATTGGCTTGATGAGGCCATGATGTTTAAAGTGAAAACCTGCAAGACAGAAGCCTTGAACACTTACAAACAGCTAGCAGCAAACTGTAAGGGCCTTCAGTTATTAAGAAAAACCTGAGTAGATCCAGGAATGAGTGAATGGATGAAAGACAAAAGAAATATAAAATAGTTCAATAACCTTATTTCCAGTGTTTTTAAAATTAAGTTTAAAGACATTGTAGTGGTCACCTAGGGGTGGAATAAACAGTTCCACCTGTCTTTGACCTTGGTCTCAGAAGATCTCCTTTAAAGAGATAGAACTCTGTTCCAGTTAAAGTCATAACATGTTTTCTTAAACAGTAAAGAGACATTTATTTTTCTTGATCAGAAAATAAACAGATTAATCTTCTTTTATTCATAATTTTATCAATGTATAACAAAGAAAACACTATAAGAGTGTTATTACAATGTTTTATTGTGCTTTAATGCAAGTCATTGCTAGAAATCAAACTGTGAAACCACAGTGATTGTTTGTTGATTTTTCTATGAAATATTTAACTTATCTAAACTCAGCATTATGGTTAAGCTTTATTATGAAACATTTTATTTTTATTTTTGTCTGAATAATCATAATGAATGTTTTGAATGAAATAATTCATTTTTAAGTTTTCAGTAAATCATGCTTTAAGTGTCCTTTAAAGTGTCTCACCAGAGAACAGGCTGTACCACTGTACAGACGTCAACAATTTTTGTTTAAGAAAAACAACACCTGGCAGTGCTTCACTAACCTTCCTATCTTTTAAAATAACATCTTTGGTCTGAACTAACAACAGTCAGTTGTCAAGTGAACGCTCACGTGCTTCAACGAAGACGCAGCTGTTTTTCTCTGGAGAGGAGAACCAGCGTTTGGCTGTGAGGTTTGTCCCATTGAGTCAAAGGGAGAACCTCTCAGTCTGGACAGACCAACACTCGGTCTCGTCCATTATCTGAGCTTATCAAAAGCCACACAGAGCAACTTTTGTTTGAAACTTCCATGGCGAAGTATTCTATTTTTGAGAAGGATACAGAGAGGCGCCTCGTCTCTGATCTTCGAAAAAAAGCAACCCAGGAGACGCTGAAAGAGTAACGTGGGCCTGGAAGTGTCTGACAAGATGAGGTTCTGAGAGTTCTTCACCCCAACAGGACCATCTTCCCCCGACTTGAACCAAGGTCAAGGTAATGGCTATCTAACTAAGCGTACCAGTGTCTGGCTGGATCCGTTGAGAGACGTCCGCCCTTTCTGGTCAAAATCCACATTTTTAAGGATAAAGTTAAAACTAACTAATCCTCTTTCTTTCATCATCCTCCTTTCTTTTCTCTTAAACCTGCCCTGCCAAAACTTAAACAAATGGTTTGTTTAAGACCTTGAGCCTAAAGGTTTGTTGATTAACTTTTTATAGGAAATTTGATTGTCCACAAAAAGCTGTATATTGGTGATTTGTTTTGATTCTGTAAATACATGATCACATTTATTGTTAGATCCAACTAGTCACTGTGTATGCCCATCTTATTGTGTTTTTGTCCATTTGTTTAAGTATAAAGAAGATATTGCCTATAAATAAGAGAACTCGTGAAAGATTTCCTTATAACTTTTGCTTTAAGAAGGTGTATAATCACTACAACATGCAGTCTTAGAAAGAGAGTCATTTTCTCACCAATAGACATAAAGAGTAAAATAATTACCTCCGCCAAGGGAGCCGAATGGGAAAGCAGCGATGACTGTCTGTGCTGCTTGCTTTTCCCTTTGCTGTGGAGCACCGACCGCCTTCTCCCTCCCACCACTCTGGCCTGGGGAAGCGCGTTTACCTCTCCGGGCACCAGTCTGTCGCTCTCCCCAGGGGTGGCTGCACAGCGCAGGGCACTTCAACATGAACAGATCCAGCTGTGCGCAGTGCGGCCACTCCCAGGGCTCGGTAAGGAAAGACTGGAGCCTCTGACTGAAGTCAGGTGGCTTGTTGCTGGGGAGGTCAGCGCGCGTCGCAGCCTTGAGGCCTCCATGTTACCAACGCTGTGGCGCGGTAACATGACGCCATGTTAGGAGGGCGGAGTTAACATAAACAAAAGGTTGAGGTTGAAAAGGTTGAAATTTTATTATTTGAGATTCATTTTGTGATTTCAATCAAATGAACATGTTTGGTATAGCCCACAGGTGTATCCTAAACCCCATATTTAAACTACTTTTATTTTCCTTAAGGGTGGAGGGTCAGGAGTCTTAATGACTAACTTGTTTTAATTTCATCTGCTTTCCTTTTGAAAAAAAGGAAAAAAAATATAACTCAACAATCTAACAATGAAATACAGCTCGAAGTCCTCAGATAAAATTCCATGACTACTGTAATTAATTAAACATTAACCTACATAAATTCATTCATTTTATGCCTTACAGAGGCATAAAATGCAATAAAATTGGGTTTTTATTTGTAGATATTTGTTTCTACTTGTGCATTTTGAATGTTTTTTTTTTTAAATGTACTTATTTTTCTTGTGGCAGGTGTTGCACAGGGAACCCACTTTTCATTAACTTCTCCTTAAAGAGGGCTAGGAAATGTTCCAAAGGAAAACAGCAGCTTGCTACAGTTAGTGAGCTAAAGTTTAATTTAGGGCACAAGTTAGAAGGGTACACAGTCACACGATCAAATTCAAAACACTAAAACAAAACCTGAAAATGTCATTGATTAGCATTATGTGCTCCATGCTAGCTTTGTGTCTGTGTGGCTTTCAGTTAATATTAATGTATTTAGACAGGAACTCAGGATGGGAGGCACTAATGGTATAAACAAGAAGAGGGGGAGGATCATGTAACTGTTATGAGTCAGAAGAGTCCACTTTAGATGGTCTGGATACATAATATCAGAAATCAGATTCTTGCATATTTAAATATAAGAAGTTAAGCAATTTCACACAGGTTTTGAACCTGACTCTCAGCTAATACAACACCAAATATTAGCTCAGTCAACTCAAAACTGACTGCATTATAGCCATTTTTGTGTTTATTAATGTTGGTTTGCTGTGGTACCTGTTCATTTGCTTAAGCTAGCATTGGTCACATTTAGTTAGTTTTTGTAAAGAACACAGTCTTCTGGCCCAGCATGATGAATTTTAATTAAGGTGTACAGGGTATCTTAAAAAACGGCCATCATTTGTTCTCTTCTTATCACACACCTTTCAGTCTGTAGTTTGAAAGGTGAAAGCAGTCTTGCCATTCTGACAAACCCACTTTCTCCTATCTGCGTTTCAATTAAATGTCCGCTGTTCGGTGGGCAAATGCATGTAATTAATTAGCCCAGGGGAAACACAAATGCAACATTTAATAGCCAACTCATAATTAAATGTAGGGGATTATGAATATAGAAGGACCACTTTTCTTATCTGGACTGGCGGGAGGGAGATAAGACTGATTGTGTTCGTTGCCTTGGATTTAAAAAAAAAGTATCAAAAGATCACCTCAGTTGGATTTGGCCACAAGTCTGTAGATTTGTCTAAAACTTTGTGTTTCATGGTCACATTTTTGGGCAGACATTCTCATTTTTATTGGCTGATTGTTGTAAATTCTAGTTTATATTGAGAAATGATACATGGAAACTCTATAGCAGGAAACTAGGTATTCAACATCAGCCACTGGGTAGTATTTACTCAGACACTTTGTAACGATTGTTGCAGGAGAGGAAATATTCAAATGTTAAAAACAATTTTATCTATTTTTTTATTTATTTAGTAAGTTTATTCATTTAAAACACAACAACATAAATTCAACATACACAAAAACAATCAAATTAAATGAAAGGTAGCAGAAGAAGAAAAAGATCTTATGATTCTGCCCCTTTATCTCAAAATAAATAAATAAATTCAATCAAAAATCATTTTCAATTTACAAAAAGGTACAAAAAAAAGAAAGAAAAGAAAAACAATAAAGGCTTAATATTCCATCTTGAGCAACATTTCGTACCTCATACCCATACATATTTCTCCAACAAATTTACCTTTATCATTCTCTTAA